>JAVJGI010000060.1:91932246-91996647 GCA_035590275.1 Ibycter americanus
GGGGGGGGGAAGGGGCTAATTTAAATTTATGGTTCTAGTTGTTGTCCTCATATCATGCATTAGACCAGGTTGTTCACTGGTGTCAACTAGCATATCTCTTGTAGCCAAAAATTGCTGTGCAGGTTCGTAGAAGTGGAGACTTTGACACAGAATTCATGAAAACCTGGCACAGTATGTGATTGTACATACGTGCTAAGAATGTTATTTTAACTGAGAATTTATTGAATTTTGTCACTGAGGATCATTATTGTTCTTGTTTTGAAGTCACAGGGAGTTTTCACACAAACTGTAGTGTAAGCATGTTTACAATTTTGCATAGCATTCAGTTATGCAGCAGCTTCGCATGTGAGACTTAGATTGGAGCACTAAGCATATTGTAGCAGCCAGTAATGTTGAGAGATACCCTTTTTTTGTCCCTGTGAGTTGAGATAAAATTGCAGACTAGTGATACAGGCACTGTATTAATATTTTTAATTAAAGACGTAGATACATTTTTTTTTTTTCAAATGCGTGCCTCTAAACCAGGGAGGCCATATATTGATTGTGAGTGGAATCCGTATTCCATATACCTTAATATGGCATTTCAGTTTGTACAGACTACTGTGTCTTTGCTTTGTGAATTCTAAGCCTCTCCACCTGTAGAGGTTGTGTGCCGTGACGGTTTATTGTCATCTGCAAATTTTATTAATCCTGTCATCTCTTCTGCCATTTTCGAGTCTGTAAGTGAGAATGTTGAATAGTAGCAGAGTTAGAACAGACAATGGGAGACACAGGTGTTTGAGTGTCATACCCTTTCAGTTTTGAAATGAATCATGTAAATACTCTTTGAGTAGGGTTATCCCACCTTATTCTTTATGTCCATCTTATGGCAGTTCAATCTAGACCATGTTTTCTTGGCTTAAGAGAAAGTCACTTAAAATAATGTCAGCCTTGCTTCAAATCAAAACATATTACATCTCCCATTCAAAGGTATGTTATTCTGTCACAGAAATAAATTACTTTGGTTTGGCATGAGTTGTTTCTGACAAAGTCATCTTGGCTATTATTTAGCACCATATTAAAATTTCCTTGTGCATATCAAAAGGTAATTTAACTGTGCAGTCAAATGTAAATAAGTTACTACTTTGTAGCAATAAGACTATATAATGCTACAATCCTGTTTGATGGTCCAGTATTAAAGAACAGAAGTGTAATGTATGAGATGCTAATTTCAGAATACCTCCAATGTTAATGACTTTGTTATATGAAAGCTTTAAACTCCTTAATGTCCTGTTTGGATTTTGACTGGAGTTTCTGGGAATTTGCTCAAGTAGGTTGGTAATTAAGGTACTTTTTGGACATAATTAGTGGAGCATGCTATAATTAATAAACTTGCAATCATTTAATGTAAAATATGTTCTTGAAGTACTACAACTTGGATAATGAAAACATTTACAACCTATATAATTCATGGAGAATAATAGTACTCCTTAGTATATTTTGCTATGATTCAGTGAGCTCTCTTCTTCTTCAGCCCCCGCTGCTGACAGTTACTCTAAGATCAGAATTAATACTTATGTATATACAGCTCCTGTAAAACAGATGGATTAAAGAAAATAAATTTTTGGCAATGCTGAAGCTGAGGTAAATTTTCTAAGGTGGGTTACACGTCAGCTGTAAATGTATAGCAGACTTCTGTAATAAAGTGTTTATGAAAAGCCTGGATCCACATGCTAACTAGTAAGCATATTATTCTACTTGTTCTGTTTTACTTCTGTATGTAGCTGACACATCCAGTTAAGAAGTGGGAGCAGACATTTTTGTAGGCTACTATAGCTGGTTCTCTGACAGCCAAATGGAATGGTAAGATGAAACTAACATCATCTACTTTGGAACTGTTTTTAAAAATTCACATAGTTGAAGGCAATTTCTGACCAGCTCTTGAATTGGATGTGGAAGTGTGTGCATTCTAAAAGAGCTTCACATTACATTGTGGAATGTAGCCATGACTTATTATAGCTTTACTGGTTTTGTTTTCTGGAAGTCACCACTTTGAAGGCTGGGTAATGGATTGGGTGGGCAGTTGCTATGTGACAGTTCTCATCTTCTTATCGGGTGATTTGCACCCTGAGTTCTTCAAGTCACATTTCTTTGTTTTTCTGCTTTTTCTGTCTAATCATGCAGGTCAAAATTTGTGAATGGAGCCTTGTCCATAGTCCCTGCAAAAAGGGAGGGTGGGCAACTGGTAGAGTTTTCCTTGGGCTTTCAGTTTCGTTTTTTTTCCGGAGGAGTTTGAGTCTTTGACTTTGAAATCTTTGCACCAAAATAGTCCATTTCTTAAGCTCATGACAGCAAAATTTCTCTCTACTTATAGCTGTGACTCTTTTAAACTATTTTAGAAAACTGATTTCCTGCTAATTGAGACTTTTTATTTTTAGAGAGTATGTCTATCCCTACATAATTTGTGCACGTTACAGGGAGAAACATGCTAGAAATAATGAAGGTTAAAGTTTTCTACCAGTGATTATCTAAAGGTGCGATAAGCAGCAACACATTCCTGAAGGTTGTAATAAGCACAAAGCTAACACAAAACCAAAAATTACTGGTCCTACCAGTTGAGGGAACAATTTAAAAAAGTAAAGATGTTGCTGAGAAGCTGCTCTTTTTTCTCTTCTCTCTTCTCTCTCCTCTTCTCAAGTTATTGAAGATTATGTTGGGGAAAATACATCTAGTTTTCAAAAAATAAAGGCATGTAGAAGATATTAATGTAATTATGTAAATTGGGAATGTGGCCACATTTGGAATACTCTAAACTGTAGTCACTCTGTCTCAGTAATAGGATTTAGAAGAATTTCAGAAAAGAGCACAAGAAATTTTGGGAATATTAAAAAAACTGTCACAAGAATAAGACTTGAAAATATTAAGGTTATGTAGTTTATAAGGCAAATAAGTTAGGATAGTAAAATATATGTAAGCATGTAAAACAGTGACTGATACAGAGAAGAGAAAGTGGAATCCTTTAGACTTTCCGGTTTTCTAGCCAGGTCATACAATAGTTTCCCAACAGAGGGTTTCAGAATAGTAAGCAACTTCTACGACTTGTTCCTTACAAAAGTCACAACAGTAAGAAAATTATTTGTTAAATATTAACGTTAGCACCAATGAAGATGCTAATAATGAACATCTCTGAAACAGTGACATTTAAAATGTAAATTCCAAGAATTTAATGTGTGACATTTATGGACAGTAATTCCATTTAAAATCTGAAAAATCTCCGAAGAGGTCTCTCTTTCTCGGAAAAGGTACAGACATCTGTCTCAAGAACTTTGCTTCTTTTAGTTTTCAGCACTAATTCACATTCACATTAATGTAAAATCACTGGTGAGTTGTAGAAGCTTGACAATACTTTTGTGTCATGAAGAGCTTCAGTTAATTATTTGTACAGTGAGCTTTAAAAATAAAGTATGCTTGGTCATAATACTAATTTACTATTGCTCTGCTTTCTCAGTAATGCTAGAGAACTCAAAAAATGCAAAAAGAGAGTAGTAAAAATTGCATTACCATTATTTTGTAATAACCTTTAGAAGAAAAATTGTTAACCACTGGTAACTTCTTTGTTCCTGAGAATATTAGACAACATATGCCTGCATTTAGGAGCAAGGACATGCCAATATGTATTTTATCTCTTGGATATAGCAAAGTACTGAAAAACCCAAATGGTGTTATTGTGGTAAGGTGTTCACCTGGGAGTATTCTTTTTTTCAAGATCTTTAACAGCATTTCAATGCTTATTACCTGTTTCACAGGCACTGATGACCTTTAAAGAATGTGACGGCATGTTTATATATGACAACTTGCTAGGTTGGAGGAAAAGAATGGATTTTTATCAGGAGGTGAATTGCTTTTGCTTTACTTCTTATACAATTTATTAAGTTAACAATATTTTAACAATGGCATTATTTTAAAATAAAACTCTTTGTCATGCTTTGATATGCCCATAATGCCAGGACTTGGCTGGCATACATAGTGTCAAGTGGTCAGTGAATGATGACTGTTGGTTATAGCTTAAGTGCGCAAAGACTACAGATTAACTGAGTAATGCAGTGATTTTGTTATATTTTTCAAGGTTAGGAATTTAATAGCAGTTACCCAGTACTTAGTGCAGTAGTTTCCCTTTCATAGATAATTGTCATAATGGGCCCAGATAAACAGAGAAATCTTGAGTTCTCAAACAGATGTCTTCTGACCACATCTGTTCTCATGAAAAATAAGCGTTACAAGGCACTTTAACTTATGCATATATATAAAATTCATCCTCAGTTGCTGACTGCTACAAGTTAACCTCAGCTGTGTGCTTGTATATGATGTAAGTCATGTCACAGTGTTCATCCAGATGACATTGTCACAGGGAATAGCTATTACTAGCCCAGACGTTTCCCTTTTAGGAATCTGTTGGAACCTGATCCTGCCTATTTGAGTTTATAGTGATACAAGTCCCTGGAAAGGTCATCCTCTTTTATTACAAAATCTTTTACCTCTCTTTTTTTGCTTGAAAAAGCAAGTGAACAACACCTGAACATAATTATCCCTTCTGTCTTGCGGATGACCCAAACAAGTACTTATCCCCTAAGAAAGTTATATAATAAGTACCTGATTTAGAGTTTTTGTAAAAGGGTATCATATTAGGTGTCAGAACAATTCCATGAAGTTCAGAGGTGTTGTGAGGAATTATGAGAAAATTTGTGTAGGGCCAACCTACAGTTCAGTTAGCTTGAACCCAATCATTTGGAGCTGTAAAGTCAGAAATTTCTGCAAGGGTTAAGAATCTGTATGCTAAACATACAGTTTGATGATTGATTTTGTTAGGATAGGCTATCTGACATTGAATGAAGTATAGGAAAATAAGTATTTCTTTTGTCTGTAGTCATATAAGAGAATGGATCTGAATGAACAAATGCAAATTATAGGGTTTTTTTGGCTTGAGATCCAGCTGATTTTGTACCCTCTTGAGCCCTTTTGAATGCAGTGTTAAGACTTAAAACGTGTAGTAGAAACAAGGCTGAGCATTGAAAGTGCTGTTTTCAGTTTTCCTTAATGAAGTATGTGCTGTGTTGTGGACTATAAATCCATGTTTAAATTATATCTCTTAGAGAGTCATCTTAAAGTCTACTGATGAAATTCAGCACTTCACTGATGCTTGAGCCAAACCACGATCCTTTAGTACCAGAATTGTTCAATCATTATCATCACTGCAGCGTGAAGGATGATAGCTTGTATATTTTGTATAGTTCACCATACTAGATCAGGCTTAGAGTTACTCCTTCAGTTCTCATTGCTGATTTGGAATGGATCCATAGGACTGTGTAACACTTAGGCCTGAAGAAGAAGCTGATGTGTTTTAGGATTTATTCTTACAGTATCAAATCATCCTTTCATCCCTTAGAAGGTTAAAGAATATTGTCCTTGAGATTTTTGTATGTAGACAGACACAAGCAATTTCCCTGATGTAATGATTCAACAAGCAAAGTTCAAAGAATCAATAAGAAACCATAATTTTTGCAATGCTGCCTTACGTGCTCTGTCAGCAAACAAGGAGAGTGAACAAGGATTCATCACCTCCCTAGAGAAACAGGACAAGTCAGTAAGGCAAGTGGAGAATTTATTTTTGGCTGACATCAGATCACAGGAATTCTTGCCATAGTTTGTCTTAAGTTTGCTGAAAAAATAAGAAATTGTCTGTTATTCTAGAATGGTACATTTTTGGAATACAGTGCAGATTGCGCACTTCATGTCTTCATTTAAAACCTTTTTTTTTTTCCTTTTTCTGTGACACTCCTTTTTAAATTACAGGGGTGAACACAAAGACCAACTACTTAGTATATTTTGCTAACATATCCCTCTCCAGGGAAGAGGCTCGTGAACAAGGATTTAATTCAGCGAAGAAAATAAGCCTAAATTACTATAATTAGTGAATTTTTGTTCAGATCGATAAGTGAGCTGATACTCCAGAACTTTATTTTAGTGTCAGTGTCTGGAAGGATACTAAGGATCAGATGGATAAAAAACGAGCAAAATGTCTAAAGCCTTCTTAAGTGACAGCTGTCCATTAGGAACAAACAAACCATTTTATTGCAAGCAACAGAACCACCGCTTCTGTGGCTGTCCTGAGTATGTGAAGTATATCATACTTTTTTTCCCTCTAGGCTTAGTCAATAGATAGGAGGCCTGTAGGAGAGATACCCATTTGTAAATCAAAATCTGGATCTAGAATATACCAAGAGGGTCAGCAGCGTACCTGGTACAGCTAGGAAGCTGTGGGTGATTACAGATGACAGCATGGTTACATTGTGTTACTGACTTCTGTAAGCTAGAGTTTAGAGGAGTGTAGTGTTCATGTAACTAAGCTTTTATCTGCTTGTTAATCTACTTACAACTTGAAAAGTTGAACTGTGTATGGTTGTTTCTTTGGCTTGAAGCTACCTATGTGCTTCTGTGTAGAAAGATGTTACAAGACAGCTTGCTATGGGGTGGTAAAAAGCTGACATGTTTCTACAGTTCATTTATTTTGTGTGTTGTGGGGGTTGTAGAGCAGTGCTTCCTGTCTTGACCCTCTCACAGCCTGTTGACTGAATGTACTCCATGCTTTAGACTGCATTTTGGCGTTAAATAACTGTTGATAGCTGCTTTTCAGTAAACCTCTTGTGTTTTATAAATATTCAGGGCTTGTCTCGGTTGGTCTGATACTAGACCAACTGATGCTGGAGTCAGAACTCCTGAGCAAATGTTTATTATTTCTTGTAATTGTTAGAGGTTTGTGAATAACCTACATATGTTCACCCGCAAAAAACCTGAGAGCTAACTGTGCAAAAGCACTGTTCAGTAGCAAACCTTTTAATGGGCTGTGGTTAACCATGCTGTTAAATGGGCTGTTTTAAGTTGGTTCAACCACTGATGATTTTTATGTAAAGTTTCCCCTCTAGAATTCTGACAAAAAATAATAGTGTGAGACAACTTGAAAATACTCTGACTACTATATGCTTGTTATTTGGCTAGACCCAACCTTAAAGAAATACTCTTGGATCATCTTTGAGATTGTTTCTTCCTGACCAAAATTGTTTGATTTGTGCTTAACTTCCAATTATCAGTACTAATCGAACAATTCAAATGGATCAGGTTATTATGTGACAGTCAAATAGATCCATGTCAGGAGAGACCATTAAATGACTTTAGCTGACCTCTACAACTTGACTTCATTTCAGCTAGAGCATTTTATCCTCAAGAGATGTGCCACCATCAGGACCACGATCCAGATATCTGTATGTCAGGGAACTGGCAGGGTGAAATATGCCCTGGCAAGCATTCTGAAGGAAGAGTAAGGTGAAGTCCTACACAGATTAACAGTATTGATCTTTGAGAAATACTCCCGCCAACGGAATAGTCTGCCAGCCATTAGAGCATTTGCTATGGCTTGGAGAGGAAGAGATACCTGATCCTTTTCCCTTGGCATCTATCTGGTGTTTGGTAAGAATCTGTGAAGCCAGCTGTGCGTTGGAGGAGAATATTGTTTCTGATCTGCTGTAGGCAGAGGATCCTAAGTTTGAGACCTGATTTAGTTACTGTTCTACCATGGACCTACACATGGTATGAGGATGTAGAAAGCAAAACAAGGCCACTTATTTTCTCAAAAGCTGCAAGAGAAGATTTGTGGAATACATAGTTTCACAAATATACACACATGAAGGCTAAAAAGATCCACTGAAACCATATTACTCTTTTTCACATTTTGGTCCTTCCCACCTGTTACTCACTACTGCTGTAGACTTTCTCAGCAAACATGTTTTTTTACATGGCCTTCAGAAGTATTTCATAGTGCACTCTCTTCAGATTCTACTAGCTTTTGAAGAAATGTTCCTCGGTAAGCAAGGAAAGACTAGAAAGTTTAAAAAGTAATCTTGTATTTTCAGTTACCTTTAATTTTCTCTGGAATAATTAGAAGGTGTTTTGCCTGGTTAGTTGACTATTAGTAAAAATAAACTAGAGGAAAGAAAAGGCAAGGCAGGTGTCAAAAATAGCTGAAGGTATAGTTGAATATAATCTGGTTATAGTGAATAGTTATGGTAGGCTTTTCAGTGAAGAAGAGGTCAATTTTGATTTCCAAGGATTAAAGCACATAGCTTTTATTTGATTTTGTGGTAAGGCGTTATGTTATTTGTCTAAACCCAACCTCGTAACAAGCAGCAACATGTCATCAGAATTAGTACATAAATTACATTTATTTTTAATTTGTTTTGCCCTTTTTGTATCAAGCCAAAGAGAGCTGAGCAATCTTTTTTACCTTTTTTCATTCCATGGCTCATCTTTTTCAGTTTGGCTTTTGGGATGCTGCTGTTTGCCTCCTCCTTCCCAGCTGTTCACTAGAAGATTCAGGACTGAAGCCAGTTCATTTGCTTTCCTACTTTATTACCAAAAATGGCAAAATTTTGCCAATGTTGTCATTTTCCCACTTCAATAATAGATAATAAAGTCGCACGTGGGAATTTTTGCATATCTTCAATTTTTTGAGTGTGGGTGGAATACTATTTCAGGCTCTTACTCTGAAATGCTACAACATGAAAGACTGTATTATGTTGGTGGGGTTTTTTTTATTTTTTTGCACGATAACCAGTATTTTTAGCATATTTCTGATTCATCTGAATCGGAGATAAGCTATCAGAGGCACAGAAACAAATGGTCTTGTATATGCCCTGGGTTTCCTTTCTCTAAACACCTTCAGAAGACAAAGTGTTTTAAGGTGCTTGCTGTGTAGAGAAGAGGGAGAAATTCCTCCCTCAACTTCTGGGAAATATGTGGTTTTCCTTTTTGCATTTTACTAGAGGAGGAAGTATCTTGACATCAACTGTAATTGAGTTTGATGGGACCTATTTTATATCTGTGGAGGACAAATTCTGTTGAATTTAAAGACTTAAATACTATATTTTGCAAGGTGTTTTGTTTTAATTATATTTTTATGTCCTGTATAGGTTTATTGGAAAACGTTTGGGCAAAATTTTTTTAAAAGACAAGTAGAGGACAAAAATGTGTTCAGATTCCTATGCTATATCCAGGGCCAGGTATGGACATTGTGAGGAATTACTAAAATAAATTATCTGGAAATAATAAACTCTGGCACACCATATTGCTGATGTGAAGGGATCTGTAGCCTTCACACCAAATTAACATTGAATAATGTAGCATGTGTGTGCCTTCCTGCTCCAACTTTGCGATGTAATCGTATGACTTCCACCATTGCTCCTTCAGCTTGAGGTTGTCCCCACCCTTATTAATGAAAACATATGTGGCTGTAAAACACTCTTGTTTAATGACTATTTGTTAAGTAGAGCAGGGAAGAATTTATGCTCTGGGAAATAGAGAATAGCGTTTGAGGAAAGGACACTCCATTGATGAGTGCTGTAAAGATCCAAGCTTGAATAATTTATTTTCCCAAGTAAAAGTATATGTTTTGATAATTCTAGTCCTTCAGCAACATATGTAAATCTGTATGTTTAAACCATCAGTTGGTATTTACTAAAGCTTTTAAATTAGAGCATGAGGTTGAAATACCGTGCATATGTTTGTGGTCTGCTGGGACTGTGCGTGTCTAAGGAATGCTCTGCACACATTGTTAGGAATAATCAAAGAGAAGCTCCGTTGGCCTTTTGAGTAGTAATGTTCTTCTAAGATACTACAAATAATTTGAAGGGATCCAGTCAGGAATTTCTCTCAAAATATTTGTGCTGTACTCACCACACCCACTCACTTGCTTAATATAAGATTCTGTTGAAAAGCTTGCATGCAGATGTAGGGATAATAGTGTCATGTAAAGAAATGGTAGACTATAGCTCACATCTCAGGAACTGAAATATATGGATAGATCATCTTTCTGTGAGGTAGTTAACACATATAACCTAATAGGTTTTCAATTTCTATATTAGAGATTGTTTCTTGAAAATATGAGTAATACTGGAAACCAGTGAATATGGATGCAGTACTTCTGTACATTGAGTGGAGCTGCAGAACTTTAGCAGTAAGGCACGATGTGAATTATACATAAAAATGTCTGTGCACTGCAGAACTTAACACTTGCAGTAACACAGTATCATACTGTGTTAATAAGCTGAAGGGGACAGTAGGCAATTTCCTTCAGCTGTCAGTTCCTAAAGTCTCTCCCTTCTATCAGCTGTACCTTTTCTCCAGTGGTGATAGTGTCATTATGTTGAAACTGGAATTACATGTTTTTGATCTTGATTTGTTTAGTGTGTGACAGCATTATCGAAAATGTCTGTGACATACTAGTGATCCACTTGAACACAGATGAAGGACAGTATTACACACTGAAGATCTGTTTCTGGGAATTTCTCTAGACTTAAAAAAAAAAAAGTGGATTTCAGTCATCAGACATTTTGGCAACAGTCCATGATTTAAATGACATTTTGATTTCTATTCAGGATGTCTGACTGACCAGAAAACTGGCTACTTTTTTTACATTTAGCTTGGTAGTTAGAGGTGCTGAATTACGTATGTATCATGAAAAAGATAAAGTATTAATTTCATTTTCTCAAAAAGTGAGCATCTAACATCAAATGAAGTCTTATTAACTCATCAAGTGTCTAAAAAAGACCTTGTGCATAGTGGTATTTATTTTTTAATATCTTTACTTTTTATCACTCCATGTGGCTTCATTTACTGGTATATAACTAGAAGAATACAATTTTTAGCTGACATACTCAACTGTCATGTATTGTTTAGTCCTTGTGTGAGCTGTTACAAATGTATGCGTTTTAATGGATCAGTTCATTCAGGGATAGTACTAAGTTGCAACATTTAATCAGATTAGTTCTTTGTAATTGTGATAAATCAATTAACTTCTCTTTTGATCACGTACATTACCCAAGCCTCAAGCAGAATGAAAGCAACTACCAAGATGGAGAAGCTTCTGTATATCTTTCTCAAATTCTCTGTGCCACGTTTCATATTTACTGCACATTGTTTCCAGGTGTGCATAGCAATAATGCTGTTGCTATTCTGTGGTATTCTGTATTTTCTGTTTTGAGCTGAGGGATTGGTGTTTTCAGTAAAAGTTTACCTGAGTTTGATCCTTCCATCTACATTAGATAACTCTGTAATTTGCATTACTGGAATTCCTTACAGTTCTGGTTGCTGTTTTCCCTACAGCACCTTTGTGACAGAGGTAAAGTACCAGCATCTGTGGTTTGCAGGTGAAGAACAGAGCCCCAGAGAGGGATATGCCATGCACCAGATTTATAACACCCCTAGCTCTCGCCACGCACAGTTAAGGGAGTGGCAGTAGAGGAGTGTGGTGTGGGGCTACAAGAGTGGAGTTCGTGATGCCATTTTACTTAGCTAGGTTCTGCACTCAGTGAATGAAGCGCGTAAGAATGAGGTTTGCAGCAGAGAATGTCAGTATATAAAACCTGAACTTCAGCACGTTTACAGCTCTTGTAGGGGTGGTTTTGCTGGCATTCACCAGCAGCTGCCTTTCCTGAGCATAAGTATCTGAGGTTTCCTTCTAGGCATGGGCGACTGCTTGTTTAACTACACAAGTGATGAAAAAACTGAAGGTTCTGGTGAAGAAGTGTTAAAGCACTTTAGGAAGTAGAAACGAAGGCCAGGGGCAGCCTATGCCTGAAGGGCTTTGCGCTGTGTCTCATTTGGGAGGGAGTGACCTGCCCTTGAGCACCAGGCAGGGCTGGGGTGGTCGCCCGCTGCTGTGGCTGCCAAAGGGCTTGACACTAAGCCATGCCGCTAGACGATCTTTTACAAGCTTATAGTTTACTCGTGCACACAAGGCAATCAGTTTGTGCTTAGAAGTTGGATCTGCGTAATAAAGATGGTATAGATCCAAGGGGTGCAATATTCATGGGCCAAAGGGAAGAGTAGCTGCAGGCCGGTGTGGGCAGTGCATTTGGGAGGTTTGGGGTTCTGCGTATTTTGTGTATTTGGGCCTCAGTGACTTGCTGAAAATTG
Organism: Ibycter americanus; assembly: GCA_035590275.1. Lineage (NCBI taxonomy): Eukaryota > Metazoa > Chordata > Aves > Falconiformes > Falconidae > Ibycter > Ibycter americanus. Next base: position 91,944,250 of record JAVJGI010000060.1, read on the forward strand.
CGTCTTAAACTGCTGAGTCTGAACTCTAGTCCATAAATGGATTGTTTTTTTTCTCCTTATAACTTCAAAGCAGACTTAAGTGATTGAACAAACTGCTGTTTCACAGACTGTTCATTAACTGCGCTGCTATTACTTTTTACCCAAGAATTCACATGGTTGAAACTGATTTTAAAAATAAGCTTGCCCGTACTCTGGTGACTTAAACCTGCAGAGGGGGAAGGGGCAGCAAACAGCGTCTTTCAGTAATACTTTCTTTCTGCTTCTGCTTTGGCTGTAATGTAGAGGCAATTTACTTAGGCTTTTTTCCCCCTCTTTCTTTTTTTTTCTCTCCCCTTTTTTTGCTACTCAAAGTTATTTTTTAAAATAGAACTAGAGAAGGCAGAAGCAGTGATTGCTGCAGGGAAGTACTATGGAAACCTGTCACGACAACAGTTTCAATTGAAAGCAAATCTTCAGCTGTTTAAAAAGTCAAAGTATTTGTCAGATTCTACTGTCCCCTCTAGAGGCAGAGTTGGAGAGGAAGGACGTGTACAGAGAGGTGGGGAGGAGAAAATGTATATTCTTGCCTTTCACTGGGGGAAAATGCATTTCTGGGCTCAGCCTTGCAATTTTATATCCTGCAATGAACTTATTATCTGGAGCCTAACATTGCCCCATTATTTAACATGTTATAATGCTGTGCTAGCAATATTGTCCTTTATGGTTGATTAGGCACACTTGCTATAAAGTCTAGGTTATGTTTCCAACTGTTTTTTTTCTTTTAAAGAAAACATGGGCAGACACTTCCCTTCTTGAAAGGAAATATTCACAAAACTAAAAAAAAGTTACATACAGCAATAATTAAATAAATATACCTTAGCATACATTTCAGTTATGGATGATTGTCCATATTTTCCAGACAGAAAATACAAAGCATGATGTGAATGTATTGGATCCCAAGTCACTTGATATTTGTTCTCTGTGCCTTTGCTAAAGAAAATACCATCAAATACATTTTGTTGTTATTAGTAAAGCATGCAGAAGATGAAAAATGACATGAATATGGTACTACTAGTAATGCTATGATTGATAGATTTACTTTTGTCTCCTGTTACATGCATGGTACCTTTTAAAATTTGCTAGCTCTTTCAGCACTATGCTGATGCGTAATAGTGTAGATACATCTATATATATATATATGAACATGAATGTTTTCGAATTAAATGTTTGGAATGCCAGTGATTAATCACTAAAATACAAACTAAAATACAATGTCTAATGGCACTACCTGGGGATATTCCGAACACATGCAGTGAATTCAAATACCAAACTGTTTCCAGTCCCTGCAGTCACTGAAGTTCCTGGGCATATTTTGTAATGTTTGTTGGTCATGTTCATTGCCACTAGAAGTATTGGAAAGCAGTATCTAGTAAACAGAGAATACGTAAAGGAGATTTTTTTTTTTTAATTTAAAACCCACAGCTTTTCTTAAAGGTTTATTAAGAAAAAAAGAATAAAAAGACATGCTGGTGGTGAAGTCCTTCTAAACTAGTAGATTAATCTTTTATACTGTGTAAGCGTAGGAAAATAGAGGCTTTCCTTTAAAATTAACAGAGGTTTTATTTTCACATTTTGACTTAGAATTTTTTACTGCTGACTTATAACGCCTTGAAAGTAATAGACATGGTGATAGTCTTTTTTTTGTCCTGTGAGATCCTGATCTTTCAGATTTTGATGAATCTGTGTGCATTTATTAAAATATGTATACTGAATTAGAAACAGATTATGGGATTGTGCAGGCTTTGTCTGCTTTCAGATGTGATGTAGAAAGCTTTGTATCACTTTGCCATTGTGCACTTGCCCTATATAGAGGTAATTTAGGAAGCTTAATGCAACTGATGTCCTACTGTGACACAGTATTTTTGTAAAAGTAAAATTCTTCACTGCTCCTAGTCTGTGTAAATGGTTAATCAAAGTGGATTGACAGATTATGTGTCTGGGTTTTTTCTTTAATTTTTTTTTCCTGTAGGTGTTTATGACTCATAAATGCAGAATTAGACTGAAAATCTGTGACTGGATAATGGAGTATTTGCAAGTACTTTACTGCACTTTTCAGTGCAGCACAACAAATAGCCTGCACTTTCCGGTGTTTATTTGTAAGGATTTATTATTCTGTGGCCCTGCTAATCCCATCATTTCTGTTCCTGTTTTTATGGTAGTGCAAGAAAGTGGTTTATAAATAGTTTTTATAAATGGGTATTCCTGAAAATACATCTGATCTGAACAATATTTTTATATAACTGTCTTTTATGGTAAAGTAATAAGTGAAAATTGAGAAGTCATTAATGTTTTATATCCCTTCACTCTGCTATGAATCATCACTTAGCTATTTGCCAAAATCTTTGTGTTCTGTTTAGTGACAATTTTATATGAGAATCAGCTGGATAATTTTAAAATTCATTCCTGGTCCTTTTCTTTGAAGATTCATCTTGATTAATTTGGCCAGTTGCCAACAAAATGTTAAAAATTAATCTTTCCTTGTAGATGATGTTTTAAATACATATTAGCTTAGAGTTCAATAATGCTTTTCAAAGAATACAGATAGCTTTATTGGTCCAAAAATTGTAGCTATTAAATAGATTCTAAGGAATTAGCAGCTATGCATTGTGTGTATTACAGGGGAAAAAAAAAAAGTCAGAACACCTTAGAAAGCTATCAGAAACCACCTTGTGTGTTAGATCTGCCTATTGAGACTAGTTATTTTGAAATATGAAACATTTAGTTTGGTTTCTTACCAATTAGTAAATGTCATTTGTGATCATTAAAAAATATTCCTCATAGAATATCCGTCACGAAAACACAGGAATGTTTAATAACATTGAGTTCAGCTTTCTTTGCAGACAGAAATGATTTTAAATTAGAGGCTGTTGTGTAGTCTGCTTCTGTGTTCTGGTTGTCCATCTGTTTAGGTGGTTTCTCTGGACTGGAAACATGTCAACCATTATGTCTTGGACAGCTCTGACCACATTGCAAAACTGAAACTACACTAAGACTAGGTAATACCTGTAAGGGCTAGAAGGTATCTGATTCTAATGCTTTTAAGATAATTAATGCAACTATGATAATTGATTCATCCATTTATATTCAGAGAGGCATGGGCCACTGCTATCGAACAGCTCCACTGTGAAAGGCTTTGTAAATAAAATATGCTGTGGCGGGTACAGTGGAGGAGACTGAGGACAGTATGTGTCAATGTGGAAACTGTAAACTAGTTCAGGAGTTGAAGGTAGCTGCAAAGAGAAAGACATGAATGGAAGGAGCTGTTACGAGAACAAGACTACAGAAGGGCTAGAAGATGGAATGGGAGATCAGAGAATCACAGAATGGTCAGGGTTGGAAGGGACATCTGGACATCTAGTCCAACCCCCTGCTAAAGCAGCTTCACCTAGAGCAGGTTGCACAGGATCACATCCCGTAAACCTTCTCCTGACTGAGTTTTGCTAGAAGCTCCTTGCACATCCATGCAGGCCTCCTGCCCCCTTTGCTCGATTTCTTACTCATGGGGATGCACCTCTGGAGCTTGGAGGAGGTGATGCTTGAATATTAGCCCGCTCTCTTGGACCCCCCTACGTAGGTCCCTAACCCATGGGATTCCTCCAGGTAGGTTCTTGAAGAGGCCAAAGTTAGCTCTCCTGAAGTCCAGGGCTGCAATCCTACATGTTGCCCTGCTTCCTCCATGCAGGATCCTGAACTCCACCATCTGGTGGTCACTGCAGCCAAGGCTGCCCCCAGCCTTCACATCCCCAGCCAGCCCTTCTTTGTTTGTGAGTACAAGGTCCAGCAGCAGACCTCGCCGTGCTGGCTTCACCACCACCTGCATCAAAAAGTTGTCGTCAGCGCTCTGCAGGAGCCTCCTGGGCTGCATGAGCCTGGCTGTGTTGTCTTTCCAGGAGTTATCAGGGTGGTTGAAGACCCCCATGAGAACCAGGGCTGCGACTGTGAGCCTCGCGACTGGTTGGCTTCCTCTTCCAGATCAGGTGGCCTGCAGCGAACACCCACAGCAGTGCCCCCATGCTGGCCTGCCCCTTAATCTTTACCCATAAGCTCTTGGCTTGCTCTGTATCCACCCACCCCTTGGGAGAGCTCGAATCATTCCAGTTGCTCTCGCACATAAAGAGCACCTCCACCACCTCTCGTTGCTGGCCTGTCTTTCCTAAAAAGTACATAGCCATCCATGACAGCATTCCAGTCATGCGAGCTATCCCATCGTGTTTCTGTAACTGCAGTGAGATCATGGGCCTGCGACCGCACAGGGATCTCTCATTCTTCCCGTTTATTCCCTGTGCTGCGTGCGTTGGTGTACAAGCATTTTGGAGAGGTAACTGACTATGCAGGTTTCCCTGGAGGGGCGCAAGAGGATCCACTATAGCCATGCACATGCTTGAGGTGGCTGACCTTGCACTCATCTTGGGAGGCAGCTAAGGAACATATATTGTTGCTGTGGTTGGCCTGTCTTATTCCCCAAAGATGGATAAGGTGGAGCTGTGAAATAAAGAAGTGATGTTTGCCTTGCTACAGGTCAAGAAAGGCAGGCTAAGATTAGATCTTTTTGAAAATAGTTGAGGTAAGATTGGAATGAGAACCATAGAGGTTTTTCTTTATCAGGCATTGCAGTGCTTTAATTACATGGCTCTAGTCTTTACAGAATGAGCTTAATCAGAACTGAAATAAGGTAGTCTTCTTCCAAAGTCCTTGTGCATTCGAGTGTTTTATACCAAATAGATTAAAATGATTTCTGATTTGGTTTAAATACTCAAAGGTAAACAGTGTGTATGAAATTCTGCTAGGATTCCAGGGATGCAACAGAGCAGAGACTGACCCTGGCTTTGGCTGGGTCTCTGTATAATCCATCCTGGTCTTTTTAATTGGTACTTTCATGTATCTGTCTCCCTTCAAAACTAAGGCTAAACTGAGGTTCTTTCTCTCCAGATAAGATAGTATGTTATTGTTAAATGCCTCTCCCAGACTGTAATTCTATTTGTGGTTTGTACTGTTGACTGTTGATTGTTAACAGGTTCTGAAATAATGCAATTAGGTGATCCAAGAAGAACATATAAAGCATTAATAAGCCAGATCTGCATAGAGCAGAGTGAAAAATATGATCGACTAGCCATGATACTCATCTAAATAAGATAATATAATTTATTTTGCCTTTTTCTCAGGTTAAAAATCTGTTCTTTGTCTTAATCTTCTCTGAGAAATGGGTGTTCCATTGTGTTCTTGATCTGCTACTCAATGCCACATGAAGTTCTGTGTTATCGTACGTTTGGAGGTGTTCTTATGTTAACAAAGGATTTAAAGCTTTGGGTTTACTTTAAGTGGCGTACAGAACTGAACATTCAGTTGCATTAGAAAGGAGAAATCTTGCATCAAAATGCTGCAGTTCCTAGGTCACGAATAAATTCCCTCTGCATGCAACAAGTTATGCACTTAACTGCTTATTCTCCTCTTTTATCTCCTTTCTTTCCTTCTGGAGGTAGTGCCCCCAACAGGTTCCTATTTGTGTGAAGGTTTCAAAATGCATTACTGGCAGATAACTGAAGTGAGGGGTGGGGATTGACTTTTTTCAGTAGCAGAACTGGATCCCAAATGCGTGTGCTAGCAGCAGGCAAAGCTAGGCATAGTATTTCTTTGCCTTTAGATGACTTCATTTTTTTTTTCATAGTAAAGTTTTAGTATTGTATAGCTTTGCCCATTTATTTTTAAGGAGATTGCCCATTTATTTTTAAAAAGACTAGAAATATAAAATGTGTTTCTTTAAATGTAGCATCTGTAACAGAAATAGGTCAGTCTTGTCATGCTGCTCCCAGTAGACAAATTTACAAGAGGGCTTGGAAGACTGATATTACTGTCAGCAGGTAGGTAACACTGCCAGCACTGGAGAAGTGTGACTAGGTGTGTGTACAGATGCTTGCTGTCTTTCAAGCAGGCCTCAGTGAAACTCCATGAAAATGACTGCACAAGTCCATTGGTACATTTTCCTGGAACAGTAAGCAGAACTAGGAAGGGAAGACGGAGCGGGAGAAGGATGTCTTCTGGCTCATTTGAACTAGCCAGTCTCTGCACTGCAAGGCCCTGAGCAGCCTGGTCTGGTAGACCCTCCTTTCAGCAGGGAGGTGGATTAGGGGATCTCCAGTGGTCCCTGCCAACCTCAACTATTCTGTGATTCTGTGATTCTTCATCCAATTTTCTGCAGACCTGAAGTTTCCTGTAGATGGGTGATACAAGAAACTTGGACTTTGTATTAAGAAGATAAAAAAGGTTCTGAAATGTGATCCAACAGTGAATCTGGCATTGATGCAAGTCTGTCTGTAGTTGAATATGAAAATAATAACTGAAAAGTATTTAGAATAAAGTAACTTTTCAAAGTTCATTCCTTTTAACTATTTGAGGGCACTTCAGAGCTGTTGACAATATGGGCACAGATTCCAGAAATGAGATACTTGCAGAGGTAATTATTGTCTTGTTGCAAAGGCTAGCAAGAGAACAAGAAAATCCAGATGGCTTTTGGTAGATACTTAAATAATTCAGAGCATATGATTTAAAGGATATTTTGTCTGAAATGGGATATTATTTTTTTTGTAAACAGAAAAAAAATATTACAACCCTCCAGTAGCTAATTCCTAATGTTGAGACTGATTTAAAAGTAGAACCTGACATTCCTGTTTTGTAATGGCTTTGTTCAACCAGTTAACAGAGTGAGCACATACATAATGATATTGTGAGGTGGGAGAAAACATCTGGTTGCAAGCTGCTGTCCAAAGATCAGAATTAGTAGTGAGATTTTGTGTCCTGCTACTTCTATGCTTCAGTAATGGGACTTGAGTCAGCAGGTGCAACTTTAGGTTGCATGTGGACAAGAGAGGTGCTACAGCCTTGCCCTCTACTCTCTGACCTGCATCAGAAAGTGATAGCTGTGCTTTTAATAGAGAAGCCACATCTTCAGATTAACTGGCAAACTGGTTCATTACTGATGAGGGCTTTAGAGGTTCAGTTGTGTAAGAGGTGAAAGAAGCATTTTAAGAAGCTTGATTTGGCTCAGATGCCCCCATTTCATTGTTGCCTTTTAGTTATCATCATGTTGTATGATTTCTATTCTGAGTTTGTACTCTTTCTACACTCAAATACAGCATTGTAGGATAAAATTTATAATTGTCATGGTCTAGTTGATCTAGCTGATCTGTCCTCAGAGGTGCCAGATACTTTCTTTGAAATTGCTGTCACATTAATAGCCTAAGGCTTGGTAAACTTTGGAATATTGCTTGATGTTTCATGAGATAATTCTTTACAACAGTTCCTGATGCCTTTCTGTTCCATTAGCTTTTAGCCATCTGTTGCTTTGATTACACTATTATAGAGAATAAGTGTTTTGGCAAGCAGTTTAGCTGTGTTGAAAAATCTTATTTCTTTGCTTTCTAGTATTTTATTGCTGTTGTTTCAGTCGTGTGTGTGTGGTCGTCGTCCCCCCCCCTTTGTAGTGCCATGTTTCTTGTTATTTACTTCTTGTTATTCTAAGAAACAAAATTCTGACCTAGTTTGAGGACATCATGAGGTTTATGGCTGTGCTTTATGGCTGTTTTCCTTTCCTGTGAAAGTCCTTCTACCAAAAGAAGTTGTCTATTCCAAACATGGGCTGACAGAAGGTAGGTATTACAGCCTAACTGTATTTAAATGTTTAGCTTTGGGATACTTGCGTCTTAAGGCTTAAAATGTGCTTTTCTAAAGTCTAGTCAGAGTGTTATGTCAGTATTACCTTCTATAGAAAATTATAACATCTTAACCTCTTACTCTTCCCAACACTGCAAAGGTCAAAACAGAAAGAATTGGAAAATCATTAGAAAGAAGTCTGTATTCTCTGGCTTTACATTGTCAATTTGACCTTTTCATGTATTGCTCAGATTTTAAAGATGAACAGAGTAAAAGACAGATGGGGTGATAATGAACATAAGAGATGTGTTTCCCTAAGTAGGCTCATTTTTAGGAGTTGTGATATACCAATTAATTTTTTTAAGACATGGTCTTTTGGAAATGAAATAAAATACTGGTTTTAGACTGCAGCTGAATTTCATTGGCATTTAATGTCTACTTTTAGTTTTCGGTTAATTTTTCCTGCAATTAAAACAGCTGAGTGATACTGCAAAGCAGGAACTCCAGCAACCCTTAGTAAATTATTAATTCTGCTCAATAGGTCGTTTTGCCTTGGCTGTGGCTGAGTTTCCTTCACTGCTTACTGCCTGAGCTCTTTAAATTGAACTGCAACTTTTCCTGTAGTTAACTTCTCACTTTTTTTCATTTTTGTTGTCTGTAAGAGATGACTAAGAACTACTTGTAATTGGTAGCTGCAAGTGCTTACAAAACCCTTCCTCAGTCACTTGGTCTTCAAGTAACAGTACTTGTCGTTAGAGGTAGTAATGTTATTTATGGGAAAATTATTTGAAGGAGGCCGTGTGTTGTAATGGTAGCAAGAGGGGAGAAGGAGTAAATGAAGATCTGACTGGGGCTTTTCAGCCTCACAAAGGGGTCTTTTTTTGGATTATTTGACTGACCTTGTAAAGCTGTACTGTGTTGAAAATTGCAACTGTTATCTTGTACGAACAAAATGAGTTGTGTGAAGTAAATGTGGAACAGTAACTAAAATAGTTCCCAATCTAGTAAATCTACTATCAAATGAAATTGATTAATACTAAGTGCCAGTTAAAGATACTCAGAAGTATCATTCGGGAAACTGTTTTTGCATTTAATCTGGAAGGACTGCAATAACCTTTTGGATTCCCTATCAGAGAATATATGTTAGTTTACAAGTGTGGTTATTTCAGTGTGTGTCCTGTTCTAGGGTTATTGTATTTTAATACTGGTTATTTCTTGATGGCTAGGGAAAGTTGTGGGTTTTGTTCAAAATATGTTCATGGCATTTCTTGCTTGCCAAATTGTTAGACCACTCTGTTGAAGTGGTACCTGGACTAATTAGTAATTATGCATCTTCCTTCAGCTAAGCAACATACCTAATTATTTTTCTACTGTGTTATGCTTTTAGTGCTTGCGTATGGGATGTGGTAAACGTTTTACCATGTAAGAAGTAAAGATATGGCAGCACACCGAAATCACAGCTGTTGAGTAGTATGAATATGTTCTTATACATATAGTGAAAGCTTTCTGTTGTCTTCCTGCCACAGCCTTTCCTGAACAGGGTCATCTGTTCTCTGCAGAATACTAAAGATTTTCAATCAGAGTTGCTGTTCTGATTTTAGTAAGCAAAACAGAAATCTTCTGGTATACATTGGTAGCTAGGGAACATAATTTCTAAGTGATGGACTAGTCCAAGTTTGACTTCTCCGTATGTGGTGGTGGTTCCAAACTGTCATATGAAAGAAAATTTCCTTGGAGAGCTGTTCTGATTATGTGGTGCAGGCACTTGTGAAATTTAACTACATGACAGTTAGTAATTAATTAGACTTGTAACACTACTTCTTTATGAAGGTAGTTGTAATTGTCACAGGTGGTATTGACCATAAATATTTTGGGCAATTAACACACCTTCATTTGAGAAGGAAGTTGGTAGTCCACACAGGTGAGAACCCTGCAGCATGAGGTCATATGGACAGATTTGCACTTGATAAAGAAATAATGGTATGGAGTTCTCTAAGACAGCACTGGCTGAAGAAGAAAGGTCCACATGGTGAATCCCATACCCAAAGAAGGTAGGGTGTGAGTTTGGAAGCTGTGTTTGTAGCACTTGAGCCAATTAGTTTTGCCTGTCATCCAGATTTCTTATTTTTGGTTCGGTCTTATGCTAGGAATCTTCCTGTCCCCAAATTAGCTCAGTGTCATCACGACACTCACTTGTGAGGAGCAGGCTTGCTCGTCCAAGCTGTGTTTCTAATGGTGAAAAGGAATATTGCTCTTTATTTAGCCGTGCTGTCAGAAAATTGTTCTGATAATGCTAGTGGCAATCATAAAATAAAAAACTACAATGCTGGACATTATAAAATAGTTGCAGTGTTGGCAACTGACGGAAAAAAAATGACTTGGTTCCATCCTAGGAGATATTTTCAAATTGGAAATGTGATATGTACTTATTTAAGTCTCTAATGACATTTCTATCTAGTCTTCACAGGGTTATTACCTTTGTGGGAAAGGAAGTGACCAAATGGGGTTCTGCTCTGCAGAATGACTGTAAATGTCATGCTGGACTGGACAGCATCTTCTGGATTATTGAGTCTAGTCACCTACTCTTGAAAACCACCACATGATATAATTGTGAAAAAAACATTCATGCTTAATGACTGCTTGTCGCTTATTTTTCTTCTTGTCTGTGATGGTCTACAGAACCAAATGGGATAAAATAAATTGAAAATGATGTTGGTAAAATGAACAATTCTCAATGATAGAGAAAATGAGCAAATGTATTTGGTATGGATGTCTTCATCGTTGCTGCTGAATGAGTATCTTTATGTTTTGCTAAAACATGAATTGAAACATCCATGCCTTTTTTCAAGTGGTGGCTAATATCACCCTTCTGACCAAACTATTTAATGTGTTGTCCGATGGATTCTGAGAAAATTCTATGTTTTTAAATATTTGTGAGAGTTGCTTTCATGGTAGAACTTGCTTTTGAGCAAGTTGATTTTTTTCTTTCTTTTTTTTTCTTCTTCATACGTTGAACTGATGATTCACTGAGTTTTCCTAAGCTCTTAAATTTGTGGAATTTACTCTCCATATATTTGTAACGTATTATGCTGTGACATGCCAGATGGAGGAGCGCTTTGAATGGAGAAGGGTATTATTAGTGGACTTAACTCCATCTCTTCTTAGGTCCCTGCTGCATTATAATTTTTGCACTCTGAGGATCACTGTAGTTTATCTTTGAGTAGGTAGTGTTGTAGGCCTACAGTTTGTGGGGTCATGATTTTATTTCACTTGTCTATGGCATGCACATTAAATTATATTGTACTGCTAACATATTACTAAATGTTCTACAATTTTTCTTTGCCTCTACTCTCTTGATTGCCCTAACTTAAAGTTTATGGCATATGTACAAATATTTTTAGGATGCTAATTTATTGTGTAAGAGGGTATTTTCTTTTAAGACACTACCGTGTGAGAATCAGAATTGTGTCTTGCTGTTGCTCTAACTGCCCATGCATTTTTACATAGTAAAACCAGTCTGCTTTGGTTTGGTAAAAGCTACTACTTCTGAGCCTTCATTTACAAAATAAGACACTTAAAACAAAAACCAACATAGGATCTTACAGACAGAGATTCTAAGGACAATGCTTACAAATTGCTAAGTGTAGGTGCCTGCAGTGGCAGACAACTTGATTATAAAATACTGCTAATAAACTCATTAAATTCCATCTCAAAAATAGTTTTATTATTTTCCCTATTGTTCCTGTTGGATAGCTGTTCTGAATATTATTCTCTGATGTGATTCCATTTTCCATTGTAAATCACTTCTGTAGTCAGGTGGTTTTTTTTACTTTGCATGCTTTCCATTTAATAAAATTTGTGGCAATCTTTTGAATCTCAGGAATGTGGTTAGCTTTAAACTTTCTCAAATAGAGGGAAAATGTTAGGGGAAAATTCTTATAAATAAAGTCTCTTGGTAGTGACAGATTCTGTAATACTGATTCTTAAATTTTTGTCCATTGTGTATTGATTAACAGTCTAATGTTGAGATGTGTATGCAAGCCTGAAAGTACAATCGTTTGTTTTCTTCCTGCTTTCCAACATTTTCTTTCCACATAATAATTTTTGTCCCAAGAGATGCTCCATTTTTTTTTTAACATATTGTCTAAACCTGGGAACTAGCTGTGCATAAAAAAATGCAGTTCTCTTAGGATTAGTGATAAATCAACAATGGACTTTATATAGCTTGTCTGAGGCATATAAAACACAAACTGTTTTTTGAGGATAGAAAAATACTGTATATGAAACAAACAAAAAAGTTATTTTATAGTACATTGTCAGAGTTTTAATATATCTCTAATTTGTGTTATACAAGATGAATACATGAGCTAAAAGCTCTCTTTCAGTGGCCATGTCCACAATTTAAAGCAAATAAGAAATAGGCCACCTGCATAATCTTTGTTCTATTCTGATATGAACTTTGGTACTAGATTTGAAAGATAGATTTGAGTGAATAGCAGGTTTCTGTAATGATGTGTTTTGGTTGTTCCCTAACTATTCCTAACTTCAGAATGAATTGTTTGACAACTTTTGGCTAAAACCAGTTCTTCAGAAACATAGCTCAGGCTTTGTTGGAGCGCATTTTTGTGTCTTTTTTGACCAGTAGCTGCAAAGTTTGCTGAACTATGATGTGGGAACTCTGAAATTCATCTTTTGTCTGAAATTATTTGTGCCTGTACAGCCTGTTCGTCAGGAAAGTATCTGACCATTGGTTATTCAAGGCTGGATAGTGCCCTGCGTACCTTTTGATACTATTCTATATTTTTGTAGCTAATATAAACACATTAGAGTCTGACTAAAACCTGGTTGAGCGCTTACTATAGTAGTAAGGTATTGATTTTATATTACTGACTCTCTGCCTGGTTTTATACTGGTGTGTTTTCTGTAAGAATTAGAACAATTTTAATAAGAAAGACTGGTAAATTAGGTCAGTCTTTTCTATCTTTGCCTTCCTTCCTTTCAGCTTCATTCTCTTTCTTCCAGTTTCTTTTCATTCTATTCCCCATCCTCTTCCCATTTATATTTTCTCTCTCTCTTGTTCATTCTATCCCCAGATTCCCTCCTTGCATTATACCACTCCTAATTCTCTGACATCTCATTAATCTTCCAGTCTTTATGGCTTACTTTCCCACCTCCACAAGCACACCTACAGGATGCTTAGAAATTTTACAGCATACCCAGTTGTCAAAAAACTAAACCTACAAGTCCCAGACCCGTAATACTATGCTGGGAATGCTCATTAACTCCCACACTGTTTAGAAAAAGAAACTGGTACAGTTAGTATAAGGTCTGCAAACTGTAATACTTGCCTAATATTCCTTTGCTTTCCACTAAATGTGGAAGCTCTTTCTTAGAGTTGAGGTAGGAGATGAGATATGCCTTTTTTGCTTCAGCTATGGTTCTAGTCTTTGAAGAAATCCTGGAAGGAGTGACATGAATGTGTATAGTGCTGTGACCTCTGCAATGTTAGGTTTGAGGAGAACGCACTGTTCATCAGTGCATCAGAAAACCTGTGGCAGCAGGTGAATGTACCAGCAAACAAATCCTCAGCACAGCAGCCACACAGCTTTACTGCTGTGGTGTCAGTGCAGGTTCCCCACACTTGAAAGGCAGATGGTTGTACCCTCTTTCTTTGACTCAGGGGTGTCTGGCTGAGAAAAACTGTGAGCTGGGGAAGATGAAGCAGAGTTGCGTTGGTCTTGCAGCAGACCGTTTCAATGTTAGCGGCTACTACAGCTGCATCCACCAGCAGGAAGAGTGCAATGGGATAAGGTCTTGCTGTCAGAGGACAGTTGAAATGGGGTTTCTAGTGGGGTGTGCCTGTGGTCTCAGATGCTTCTGTCCAGTCTGGGTGCCAGGATTTCTTTTTGCTAGACCATGTTCTTTACTGCTGGCAGAAGTCACTAAGAAAAATGACAAAAGACTGCATCTCTAATGTGTGTATGATCAACTGATCACCCCCTCCACTAATTGCCTGTGATTGCTAAATAAAAAAGCAGTATTCAGCGTATGGATGACAGTGCTTAGTTTCCAAAGGCAATAATTTGAGGCTTTTCTCTTGTTAAATAGCACCCATGCCAGTGTTTAGTGTTGCTCAGTGGAATTATCCTCAGATTTAATCTTAATCAAAGGTCTCTTAAACAATGGATCTGAACAGTTTTTGGATAGTTTTCACTCTCCTGTATTTTGGAAAAGCTCTAAACAATACAGAGCTTGAGCTTTTTGTGTGTGTGTGTCTGTGTGTGCAGGCTTTGGAAATTATCACCGTATTGCTTTGCACTTTTAATTCTGCTTTGAGGAAGAAGTAGTTGTCAGCATTAGAAATGTAGAAATACAGGCTTAAATTCTGCAGAAGTCAGTAGTAGTGGCTTGACCTGCTTGCCTCTGCTTGTCCTTGGTGTTTTTTGTTGGTTTTTTTTGAAGCCTGTATCACATTTAATTAACTCTTTGGCACTTAAATTACAGTACTGTAACAGATACTGCATGTTAAAACAGTATTACTAGCTACAGTATTACTTAATATAGCTGTACTGTAACTAACCTTGGAATTATTGGATCAGTCACTGCTAACCCACCCCAGGTTAGATATTGCCAGCAGTGCTTCCAGTTCCTTTTTTTCTGTGTTTCTTATTCAGAGGACAGCGCCAAAGGAAGCTAAGCAAAGCATTGCTAAGCTATCAAAGGAAATCAATCCTCTCCTTTACTCTCTGTTCTCTGTTATACAATAAGGATGCCAGTTATTTAATGTTAAATGAAATAAATTAGCATACTGACGTTAAAGATGAACTTGCCCAGTAAAACAGTGCTTCATCATGGATAAAAAAACCCCCTATAATACAGTTAAAGATAATCGTTATTTTTTAAAATCTTCTTTCTCTAGAATCCTACTCAGGTGGGAACTGCTCTTCAGGTTTTCCACAACCTTGGGACTTTGAAGGATACCATTGCTAATGTGGTGGATGGATACTGCATAGTCCTGGAGGAGAACATAAAAAATGCTTTGGATATCAAAGTATTGACCCAACCATCTCAAGCTGTTACAAGAGGTATGATACTTGTTTTAGAGGGAATGATAACTGATTTTTTGACAGAAGTACAGTATGTTGTCAAATGGAGGAAACTCTCTCATCCAAGCATATTACAGGAACATTTCCCTGCTTGCTTTAAATAGTAGGGGATGAGAGTAGGCATGTCTCAGAAATCATCTAATGCAAAGCCAAAATTGGGTCTGTCTCTTGTTACTGGGCTCAGAGGTTTTCCTTTATTCCACATTCCCCCTCTTTTTCCTGACTTGCCCAGAAAATTGGCCTCATTAGTTCACAACTTTGGAGCATTTTCTTAGCAGTTTGTCATGGAAAGATGAATCCAAATTCTGCTTTCTTTGTGTTGGTGGGAGGATCGCAGGTAGAAATTGTTTGCAGGCAATGGAAGAAGTCTGGAACTACATGGTGATGCTTTTGTCAGATGGAAATCTTTTCAAAGCAGTATATTTGATATGTGGGAATGTTCTCACATGTTAGCTCAGATACCAAAGAATACTGAGGAATTGGGCAGGCAGGCAAATTTGAACTTTGGCAAGATGAACACTTAAAAAAATTTTTACAAAAGTTTTGCAGCTAGGTGAGGATCCAAACCCATAATCACTAGCATAATGAAGAAATAGAGCCCCTCTCAAGGAAAGCGATGGTTTAGAATCTGCACACGCTTCAGCTGGAATATTACTTTTTTTTAGCAGTTAGCCTATGAATTTAAGTCCTGAGCTGGTAATGCCTGTTTTTTTCACAGGCACTGTCTTTGCCATTTCACTTTGCTATTATGTCTTACAACAGTGCTCATTGACATTACTTTGGTGTTTCTGTGGAGGTCTGAATTGATAAAGCAGGTAGCAGTGATGAGCACTGAAGTATCCCGACTGGACTTCAGAGTTTAGTTTACTTCTCAGTTGAGACAACTGAGGCCATTCACAAAGCTGTTTTGAAGCTATTTTAGCTGCTTTGATTTTTTAAAAAAACAATTCTTACGTCAGAGTATGTAGATATTTCTATTATTTTATTTCTAAAATATTTCTAATATTTTAATTTTTAAATGCGAAAGCTGAAATGTGCTGCTGTGTGCTTTTAAAAACCATTTAGGTGGCCCTGGTAGAGCTGCTATGCCAACACCTGGGAACACTGCAGCTTTTCGAGCCGCCCTCTGGACAAACATGGAGAAACTCATGGATCAGATCTGTTCTGCTTGCGGACAGGTATTCAGCAGCTAATTCCTGTTTGTCTAGTAATACAGTTTTGTATATAAGATGTTAGATGTCATTTTTCCTCTCAATAAATTCTTTTTTACAGGTGCAGCATTTGCAGAAAGTATTGATGAAGAAAAGAGATCCTGTGTCACATGTCTGCTTCATAGAGGAAATAGTTAAGGTAAAATTTTAATATAGCTTAATATGTTTTAGTAGCTCTGTTAAGGAAAATGTTATGAGGGAATGCTTTTACTTACAATTTTACGGTTCCATAAAAATTTGTAATTAAATTAATGGGAAAGTGTTGAAAGTCGAACTTAACATTGAAAGCTGTACTTAAGGTCTGTGAGTTACATCTGTAGGGTGTAAACATGTTCTTTTTATAATAATTTCTTTTGTTTTCTTTAAAGGCAGCTGATAAGGCACCACTGTCAGTTTTTATTCCTGATCATTAATGTCATTCTATAAAATACTGTGTGATTTGAGTAATTAATTAAGTCTGTTAGTTTGCATAGGAGAGTGTGTCTTCATCTAACACTTTCAACCATCTGTTTCTCTGCTTCTTGGCAATTTCTTCTTTGAAAAATAATCATGGCTGTTCTTTTGAATACCTATTCTTTTCCATTCAGTTGCATTGTTTTCTATTCATATTTGGAATAATTTGATTAATGGTCTCCTTCACTGTTAGAAACAGAATTACTGAAGCTGTCTCATCTACCTTAGGAGATGAAAAGAAACAAAGACAAAAGATGTGTCTGTGCAGCCATCTCCTTTTCCAAGTATATGGGTGGATATTTAATTTACATGAATTTAATTTTTGAAATATGTTGGGGAAGCTCTTCATATGCAAAGGTGGTTGTCTCAACAGTGAAAGCAAATATTGAAGGTTTCATGCAGCATTGAAGTTTACCAGTCTGGTAAGCCCATCTCCAAAAGATGTTGCACAGAACATCACTTTTCTAGGAAGCACTTCAAGCTTCTCTTTCTGTGTAAAAAAAACCCAACCAAACTAAAACCAACACCAACACAAAACATCTCAAAAAGTTTATTAACTTTTAGCATATTTTCTTTGTTAAAAAGTTCAATTTGGCAAAAAAGATCAGTTGCTGCCTGGGTGCAGCCCTTCAGTAGATCAGCATGTTTAAGGAGAAACATTGAAACCTAGAGACAGGAGGAGAAACTCTGGAAGGCTCAAGAAGAGTTGGGGTAAAAGGGGAGCGTAGATAAATGAGCTTTCAGTGTTCATGCGTGGCCCCCACCCAGACCCTCTACTTCTCACTTTCAGTCTTCCCTTTTGTAGAACAGCACTTGAAAAGGGGATAGGAGTTTTTCCAGTTGTTGAGGATGATACTGGAGGGAAACCAAAGGAAATTTTTTATCATCCTGTAGAATAAATGAACAGGGAAAATGAAACTCAATAGGAGCTAGATGCAGGGTAAGGAAAAAGTAATTAGAAATAAAAGGCTTTGGGGTTGTTATATGCTAAGCACGTTCCATGATCTCTTTGATTCCCCTTCTTTCCCTTTGTACTACAGGATTGCATCTTAAGTGACAAATTGTATTTCCCAAGTAAAATTCATCTGTTTGTTTCTCCACAATTATCACTCTTCCAGTTAGTTTGCTCTTCAACGTGTGTTTTGGTGTAGTATAACTCCGAGCTGGACAGTTGTCATTCTCAGTGAGGCAGCTAAGTAGTGGTGCATCCTTGTGTGATGCTATCAGAACTCTCAGCATGACACGGTCTACTGCTCATAGCACTGATGCTTTACTTTCTTCTTACCTGAGATGGTTCAGTGTAGCACAATGTTTTTATTGACTCTTCCCACCGTTAAACAATTTGTTCTAGTGTCCCTTGAAAAAGCTGTGGCAGCAGCCTGCAGATGGGTGAAGTCACACCAAACAGTAGAGCTGTTATTTAGACAAGACGAGACAAGTACTACATGCTGCTGAAATTCGAGAGTGTATGTACAAATGACTGTATGGGAGTATGAATTGTTGTGTACATTGAAAACAGATATAAGTAAGAAGTTGGTATTTTGCCATTTACTAATGAAGATTTAATCTCTTATTAATCCAACCTGAAGCAACTTGCTTTCCTCAGCAAGTGTTCTGGAGAGGGAGAAAAGTTCGATTTTCTTTATTGTATTGAGTTTCATTAATAAACTGAGCAAATGAACAAAACAAACTAAAGGTACTAACATTATACTCATTTGGGTAGGACAGCATGCCCACGCCAGAAGATAGGGGAACGAATCATCCACTCTACAGTCTGTGCACTAATTACTGTTACTGATGTCAACATTGTTATTATAGTCATCTTCTGCAGCAGCTGCAGTACCACTTTGCCTGTCCATCTGCTTCCTTGTTTTGATTACTGCAGTGCAAGTATCATCCTAGGAAGCATAGGAGAGAAGGAGACCCAGCCTTTTTAAAGCACACGTCCTTTAATAGCAAGGAAGCTACTTGCCTTTTTTTTTTTTTTTTATAAATAATTCTCATTTTTTCCACTGGCCATTTTTTGTGTCTTCACTGTTCGCACAGCCTGCATTTTTTCTAATTTTGTATTGTGATTGCAAACATGTGCTTTCTGGCCTTTCAATTACCTGTTACCATAATAATGTTTAGTAGTGTTGTATCGAAAAATGTAGTTTTAAACCCACTAATTAATTAAAGGATTCATAAAAACTCTGTCTTTAAAAAAAAAAGGAAACAAAAATCTGACAGATGGAGAAACTGAGGCACAGAACTTGTAAAGTTTATAAATACGGGAGTTCAACAGGAGGGCAATGACAACACCTGCATCTTTTCAGCACTATGGTTTCTTTTACAGAATTAACTTCCAAATTTTTTCCACTGGTAGATGTGGCCAAGAGTTAAGTGACATACCCTTACATGAGACCTGCATGAGTATCATGGAAGAATCTGGAGATTAAATTTACTGTGCACTTTTTTCCATTCCTTCCCTTTGCAGATCTAGATTTTGGTATTTTTCCCTTGCCACAATATAAAATGAATGCAGTTTTGAAAAGAAATCATGGATTCATAGGACTTTGTAAAAACTGTTACCCTTCGTACTTGTAATGAACTATAGATTCATTATTAATCTTTAAATATTAAAATTACAGATTTAATTTCCAAAAAAGATCTATGAGAGATTTAAAGGAGAAATAAATATCTTTTAAGACTGAATGGACATTTTTGTGGTTTTATCTAAGAAAAAGGCCTTTAATTACTAGATTTTAATGGGGGAGCAAGGCTAAAAGAATTCAGAATTCTTTAAGTTCTGATTTCTAGTTTTGGGGAAAATGAATAGAGATTCAATTTTCTACATTTTTCAGAAGGTAGGGTTATTGTTTTCGTAATGTTGAGGGTAAAATTTAAAATTACAAGTAAGATTTAAATCATGTAAAATTGATATTTTTGTTCACCTAATGACTGGTTATTTATATCACTTCTTTCAATTGCTTAGTTTACCTTCAGAGAGCTAATAGGTTACTCCAGTTTATTCTGCTTTATTGCTCCTCTCTTTCAATGTGTAGTGACTAATCCTGCCTCAGCTGTTGTAATACCTAAACTGCAATTGACTTCAGTGTAAGTTGCAGCAGAACATATCTTTCTGTGACAGCCACCTTCCTAATTAGAGATAAGAATCTCTCTAAACCCCTTGTAAAAGAGTTGAAAATGATCTCTGATCCTCATCTATTTTGGGTCCTTCACTCCTACACAGGCATCAACAAACAGTTCTGCCAAGTGAGAAGCAGCCTTAAAAGCAGCAAATAATTTTATAGGGGTATTTTGGGGTGGTCAGTTGAAAGGGTGAGCTGGGGTCTCTCTGCTGGGCAGAAGGGCACTCCCTGTGAGAGGGCAGATCTACCCTTTGATCTGCTGATGTCCCACTTGTTATCAGCTAAGGCACACTGCACACCTTGTCATTTATGTAAGCCTCTGGGTAAAAAAGTGAGCTGAGAGTTGTAGGGAGTGTTATGATGTACTTTGTGGAGGGCTCTTGTCATTGCTTCTCCTGATGAACGTTTGGTGAGTAAGCAGGCTGTTTTCCTGAGTTGTCAACACTGGCAGTATGAGGTGTTAATGATACAGAAGGAAATGTCCTCATCATTACATAAGATTAAAAAAATAAATGGAAAATATAAATCTTTATTGCCCAAAGTGTACTTACATTTCACCTTGTTTCTCGTCCCTGTCCAAACTTGTTAAAGGATGTTGCTGCTTTGAAATTATTCACATCAAACATCACATACTCACATTCAGTTGACCCAATTAAAAAATAATCCCTGTGGAAAAAGTTGAAAAATTATCCAGTTACTGCCTTTTGTGAGTTCAGAAAATAATCTGGTTTTCACTGTTACTATAAGTATATGATTTACTCTCCAGATTTTTTTTGTAGAAGCAGAAATTGATTACTTGCACATCATTTCTACTGTGGTTTCTGTTTATTATTTAAGCAATGACAAGGTACTCTGTGGAGATCTAAACACAGGTGAATGAGCAGGTTTTTGATGCCCAGAATAGCAAAGATGCTCTTTATTTCAAACCTACAAATTGTCCCACTGAATTCAGTTGCAAGATTTCTGAGACCTCTTAAAAAGACCAAAAAGGTCTTAGCATTTAAAAGTCCTGGTTCTAGCTTTGGATCGATCAGTGTGCCCAGACAGCCATGCTAAAAGTAATTTGTTTCTAATTCAAATGGGATGGTAAGAGCCTGTGCAATGGTTTTCTAATGACACTGTGTTTTCTCTAGAACTTTAATTCTGTTTCTGTGACAGAAATGTTCAGCCATAAGTAAAAGGGGTGGTGTGAAGGTTGCGTGGGTTAGTAGGTCATAATGACCTTTGTTCTTTTCCACTTCTGCTTTGGTAGAGCTTGTGCAAATTGGAGTTCCATGGTGATTGAAATTAAGTCAGTTGGTGTTCAGTCAGCTTGCTATTCAAAAAGAAATGCATTTACCAGAAGTGCCGCCTTTTATCATCTTTCTTGTCAATCTTACCTGAACAACTACAGGCTGAGTGGATGTGGTAACGAACCACCCTTTCATCCTTGGATGGTGTATGTAGTAGTCAAGGTGAAAGCGTAATTTGAGTTGGTGCTGTACATACTAAATCAGTTCTCTGGATAGAAGAAAGCTGCCAGGTCCCTTGAGTAGTTACTGGCTTTTGGAAACACTAAGTTCGTTTACTTCCAGTTGATGCATATCTTGCAGGAATATGGAAGGATTAATTAATGTTTTAAATAGTTCTGAAGATATAGGACACTGTTCAAGACCTAAGTACTTTTGTTACTTACAAATTAGGTTTTCTGAGGAATCAGTTAAGAATTCTAATATTCTAATAGGGCAAATGCACGGTCTTAACTGTATTTGTTAGTTAAGAAGGTTATATTTTTTTAAAAAACAGGTTTTGTTTCTTTTGTCAGCTGCATAAAGAGACCTTGTTAAAATGTTGCACTACTGCTGGAAGTCTAGAAACTATTACACCTTGGATATAAACTGATCAACTTGGTTGTAATGAAATTCTGTGCCCTACAGTAAAACTAAAAAATCAAGGTAATTTTTAAAATCATGGTGTCATTTATTGACATCTGTTCACCTGCAATGTATAATGTGGACATTAGAAATTTAAATGCACTGTGATTTTAAGAAATTTAGTCTCGACGACTTTGAGAGGATAGAAAAGGTTTATTGAAGACACACTCGGAATTTGTCTGTTTCTTTACTGATTAATTGCACTACTGAGGATGATGGCTTTTTGTTCACAGTCTAACATTTGGCAATTATGTTGCTATAGAAATAGTGCAAATAGATTTCCTTATTTCTGTCCCATAAGATCTTGCCGTACAAAATAGTTAAATAATTTGCATTGTTGCTTTATTGGTGGAAAAAATATTTAGGCTGTCCTTTAAATGTCTTCTGTTTTTAGAGCAACATTCACAAGTCCTGTATTTCTTTATGGCGGAGCCTTTGATTACAGATAGAAAACACTGTATGTATTAGTATGCAAAGCCTGATTTCAGGAGCCTGCAGCAACTAGCTTCATGGTAATATTCACTATATTGTTTTACATTTCAAAGAGGCTTCACAATAAAGATGTTTTTCACATTCTACTCAAAGTATCAAAATTTCTGCAGGGAAAATAAGTTGGAAGTGATTGTCATGAAATGGGAGCCAGTTTAGAATCAATGGGTCAAATTTAATGTTAGAATAGCTATTTTAGACACACACAAATATGATAATTCACAGATGGGAAATTATACTCATTAAGTTCTAAATTTACAGTGTGGCGGAAATAGAGACATTTGTAAAAATAAATATATATCTTTTCAGCATCTTCTTGCATTCTTGTCTAATACTGAATAAGGGGGGTACTTTCATTCTTATTCCTTGAATTTAGAGTTAATGTCAGATACTAAAGAGTTATAGTAAGAACAGAGCTCAAGAGATTTCATTTCACTAATAGCAAAGTTAATTAGTAGTTTGGTATGTTTTTTAAAAATTAGGTAAGCTATTCTGTTTTTATGTTTGAGCAGACTTTGAAGCAGTTTTCCAGGCTGCAGCATTAATATTGTAGAGTAACAGTGAATACAGATCTTCAGATATCTTTGCTCTTATGGTGTTGGTACTCAGCCCACTATTGTTCAGTGATTTATTAACTTACTAGTAGCTATTAGTGAAAATGGGTTATACTTTTTGAACTGTGAAATCAAGTCACTTTCATGTGAGTAAGTGGGAAGGGGTTTAGCACATGGATTCTGTCAGCATGTAGTTTTTTCCAACAAAGATAATCTTGTGATCTTGCAAACAGGCAACATTAATCTAAATTTCAGATCTATACAGCTGAGTAATAATGTCGCTTCACACTTAAGAAGTCTGCATACATGCTATAATACAATGCACTAAAGAGATAAAGACTACTGAAAAAAAATGTATTATGCAAGTAGAAGTGGTTTTCTCCCTCTCTCTTCATTCCATACCGACAAAAGAATACTGATCTGGATCCTTTCCTTACCACCAGTTGTTGCATAGAAGATGTTTGAATCTGCAGGCTCTCTCAGTTGCACCGTGTGCTGTAACAGCCCTCTTTTTTTAAGCTGTGAAACTCGGTTTTTGATGAACATAGGGTTGCTCATGAATGGCCCAGCTGAATGACCAGGCCTTAGATGGTGGTGATCAGTGGCTCGGAGTCTAGCTGGGAGCCAGTAACTAGTGGTGTCCCCCAGGGGTCAGAACGGGCTCCGGTCTTGTTTAACACCTTTATTAATGATCTGGATGATGGGGCAGAGTGTACCCTCAGCAAGTGTCCTAATGACACAAAACTGGGAGGAGTGGCTGATGCTCCAGAGGGTTGTGCTGCCGTCCAGGGGGACCTCAACAGGCTGGAGAAATGGACTGGCAGAAACCTCATGAAGTTCAACGAGAAGTGCAAAGTCCTGCAGCTGGGGAGGAACAACCCCATGCACCAGCACATGCTGGGGGCAGCCCAGCTGGAAAGCAGCTTGGCAGGAACAGACCTGGCGGCCCTGGGGGCCATCAGGTTGAACGTAAGCCAGCAATGTGCCCTTGTGGTGAAGAAGGTGAATAGTATCCTGGGCTGCATCAGGCAAAGTATTGCAAGCAGATTGAGGAGGTGATCCTTCCCTTTATTCACCACCAGTGAGGCCACACAGCTGTGTCCAGTTCTGGGTTCCCCAGTACAGGAGAGATGTGGACACACTGGTGAGAGTCCAGTGAAGGGCCACAAAGATATGAAGGGACTGCAGCATCTCTCCTATGAGGAAGGGCTGAGAGAGCTGGGCCTGTTCAGCCTGGAGAAGACAAGGCTCAAGGGGATCTCGTCAATGTGTATAAATACCTGAAGAGAGGAGGATGAAGCCTCTTCTCGGTGGTTCCCAATGACAGGACCAGAGGCAATGGGCACAAACTGAAACACAGGAGGTTCCCTCAACATCAGGAGACACTTTCACTGTGAGGGTGACTAAGCATTAGCACAGGTTGCTCGGGGAGGTTGTGGGGTCTCCATCCCCGGAGGTATACAGAAGCCGCCTACACACAGTCCCGGGCAACCTGGTCTAGGTGGTCCTGAGTATTGGGTCTGGCTGAGCCCTGCAGCAGCCCTCACAGTGCTGTGCTTGCACTGGTAGTGAGAAAGGTGGTGATAACACACCAGGATTTTGGCTACTGCTGAGCAGGGCTTGCACAGCACCAAGGCTGCCTTTTCAGCCTCCCACCCCCACCAGTAGGCTGGGGTGGGCAAGGTCTTGGGAGGGGACATAGCTGGGACAGTTGACCCAAACTGACCAGAGGGATATTCCATACCATATGACATCTGCTCAGATACAAAAGCTAAAAGAAAGGAGGAGGAAGGGGGGACATTCGTTATTTATGATGTTTGTGTTCCGGAGCAACCGGTATGCGTACTGAAGCCCTGCTTCCTGGGAAGTGGCCGAGGATCACCTGCTGGTGGGAAGTAGAGAATAACATCTTTTGTTTTCTTTTGCTTCCATGTGTGTGACTTTTGCTGTTGCTTTCATTAAACTGCCTTTATCTTGACCCACAAAGGTTTTTGTTTTCCATCTTATTTTGTCCCTCCCTCCTCTTCTGCTGAGGAGGTGAGTGATGGAGTGGTTTGGTGGGCACCTGGTGTCCAGCCAGGGTCAACCCACCACACCCTGCGGCTGGACCAGATGACCTGCAGAGGTCCCTTCCAACCTCAGCCATTTTGTGATTCTGTTGACTCGCAGCTTGAAATCTCTGCCTAAAAGACCAGTCCGCTGCTTTGAATTTGGTATCTACTAAATGTAGACATTTTCTGTCCTAGACTAGCAAAAGTGTTGAACTTTTACCATTGGAATATTAGATTTTTACACTTATTATGGTTGTATTATTGGGGAAAGACTCAATTTTATTAGTTTACAACAGAAAGATTTACTTAAGAGAACCTTATCTTAAAATACAGTTTGCTAGTCTGTGTTCACCTAGAATGCACAAGCCTATGTTCAGCTTTGCTTCCTTGAGCTGGGACAGAGAGCAGGATGAATTAGTACTGTCCACATGTCTTGTGGCACTGTCGTTATGCAGTATTATCACACATTCTTAATTGTTTTATCTAAAAACCCCTCTGTTGTGGGGAAGTTGCACAGTATTGCTGTCTGTGCAGAGTATTGACAATAGTAACTTTATAGTAATAGCTGAAACTAAATAGTTACACAGGTGAACACATTTTTTGCTGATTGTTGATTATGGCCCTGATTCAGCAAAGTACTTAAGCACATTCTTAATTTCACGTAAATAAGGTATACCATGGAAGTCAAGCAGACTGCCTGCATCTGTTATTCTCATAAGGGTAAACTCTGTTGAATTATGGCTTACACTAATGATCTTTGTCCTGTTCATGTACACAATAAGGTGAGCCTTACTGTTGAGAAAGTTCATTGCCACTTGTGGTCTAGCCTGCTGCACATATTTTGCCTGTTTTATGTGTGTGATTTCCATGATCAAATAATTTCTGTGTGAATAGTACATGTAACTGAGTAATGAACTTTTAAACAGTATGAAAAAGGGTAAAATTATAGTTGATGGTCCAGACTGGAATCTGATTGTTGTGTTTCTCTATTTTACTCTACACAGATGCAAGTGGGTTCCCTAGGAATAACGTTTTCAAAAGTAGCTGAGTGCTTATAGTCCATATGTCTTTCAAAACCATCTTTCTATTCCCCTGGTTCTGGCCAGCTCTCCAGCAGGTCAAGAATGGCAGAGGGTTGCCCTAGTTATTGTTACTGGGCAGTTGTTCAGTTCGTTTCTGAAAGCAAAGAATTAACAAGAGGAAGACAGATCTAAGCTGTCTTGTACTGCCTAAGGAGTTGCATAGGGGCTGCTAAATCATTTGAGTGCCTGCTGAGCTGTACCAGTTCTGGTGAATGCAGTGGTCACTGGGCACAGGAACAGCAGCGACAGTATTTTTAATTCCCAGTTTGGGTTGGTAGATTATTAGTTTATGTAAGTGTAGTTTAGGTATTAGAGCATGTTCACAGAAGATTTTTATGAAAAAATAGCCAGTTCTGTGGCTGATCTTAACCTCCCAACATTTTGTAGTGGTGTAAAGTATGAGTTATGTGCAGATTTTCTCAGCTGTGAGATTAAAATAAAGCTGTGAACAGATAGTACCATCAATTAAAAAATGCTGAGTTAAATGGATCTGCTTTTGGGGGGAAATCATGTTTTGCCATTATAGTCCTACAGTTGCTTGCAATTAATGTTCATGGATTTAATTCAGTTGTATTCCATAATAGAGAAAATATTTATATGCCAAGCTGAATCTTGCCTGTCCTGAGTTTTAGATACCATCAATTACAGTTAAGGTTCTTTTGTTGGAGAAAGAACATATAGCATGAAAGGAGTAAATAGCATTCTATTACATGCTAAAGTGTAATGATTTCCTTCTGAGAAACCTTAAATTATATATGGATGTTTTATGTAGGATTTCTATATATGCAGTATGCACCTGAAACAATTTTTGCCCCAGATAACAGTACCAGACCTCTTAACTTCCAAAGGTTTATGTGTTCTCTGCATTATTAAATACATACACTGATGGGGGGGAATATGACAGAATGGTGACCTTTTTCCAGTGTTGTTGGTTATGGAATAGGAAGCTGTTGGAAAATGATTGCCACAGAGCTGAAAAGATAATCGGATGCAGTTCATTACTCATCTTGTCAGCTGCTCCTGCTACAAGGGATTGTATCACAAGATGTTAATCTGCTTGTGACTAGATTTCAAAGCAAGCATTTTTATTTTGGAGGGGGTGTAAGTAATTTAACATCTTTCAGTTTTATTTCGTTTTCAGAAGCAAAAGAAATGGAAAATTCCCAATTTGAAGTCTCAGAATATTAATTGATAAAAATATTAGTACATCCTTGTGGGTTTTGTTACAAAAATATGATGATATGCTGCAAAAATCTATTTAATTGCAGAAGTTGTTCTTTTTAAGCTAATGATGAGATAGTGTATTCCTTGAACAAGTTTGCTAGCACACTTCAGTGTGATCTGCAAGACAACAAGTACAGACACAAGAAAGATTTGCACCAAGAAGAATCCCTTCTACACATTGAATCACTACTGTGGATATACCCAGTGCTCCCATACATTGTCTACCAGTGAGGATATTTGCTATAACTGTAGAGGAGGACCAAATTCCTTACTTACGCTGTACAGATGGGAAGATGACAAGAATGCAGTTTTAGCTAGATGACATTTTCTGAAAGCAAAAGGCCCAAAAGATTAGTTACTTTCTGATACTGTGGGATGTTGCTCACAGTGCTATATGAAGCATAGGGGAAGGCTTATAAACTTTCCATTACAATAAGAAGAGCCAGTAGATTTGCTGTGTACATTTCAGGCAAGTAGTACTGCCCTTTCCTCTTCCACCTTCATCCTGCCTATCTTCTCAAGTCCTTGAAGAAGTTGTCCAGTACATGGAGAGGGCATTCCTTTAATTTCCTGCTGAGCTGGAGAAAACCAGTCCTTTTGCTACCCTTTTGTGTGTCATTTTCTATTATTGATTATTGTCAAATGGGATTGCACATTGTATTTTAAACAGTGAAAGCATAATTTCCATTGTGATCTACAGGCACAGATGTAATCTCTGTTAGAATACATTATTTAAAAAATAAGTGGTTAGATACTTAAAAGGACTTAAAAAAATAATATATTGAGCTAATATGTAAGCAAAAGAAATTACGGGTTTAGACTAAATAAGTTAATGGTTTCTGGATACTCATGATTGCACATGGCACTTTTTACTCCAGCAGGAGTATCTAATGCTAATGCCTTGCTATATTCCAATTCTGGTAGCTACAGTCCACCCACTTAAATACCCCCTGGTGTATGCGTAGGCAACAGTATTCTCTAATTCCTGCCACAAACTCTTACGTGGTCTTCTGTGTGCTATTAATCAGCAGCTATATTTCACCTCCAGAGTGACTGCATCTCAACAGTGGACAAAGTGAAATATCGTATCTTACATTATAGAAGCAACCAGTAATGACTCTGTAGATGGTGGGTTTAGTAGGTCCAAAACTGGGGCACTAATAATTTTTTCACCTAAACATTTTTGACTGAGTAGTCAATCAGTATGAAGTGTTATGTGAATTTTCCATACAGCTTTTCCCCTCTGTTTCTCCTCATACATAATACAGTTGGTTAGCTGAAACATGAGAGCTGCCTTCACTACAAAATTCTGATAGAGTTAATGAACACCATTTGCTTGGGTCAGAAGACACAAGCTAATGGGCAGAGGCTTAATTGGTACAGCTGTGGCTACTATGCAGATATTTTCATGAGTATGTATGTATAAACGTCTGACTTTATATTATATCTGTGTATATATATAGGTACATTTGAAAGTTACATATTTTCACAAAAACATTACATGTCACATGGATGTTACTGTTATTTGTCACCACTTTGAATCAGACAAGATAGAAATGTCAATGTGGATGGACGACGTGCAAATTTGTTTTCAAGACCCTTTAATCATTGCATTTTGTGCTGATACTGTGACAGAGGTATAGATGGTGATTACAGTAATGAAAAAAACGTTGTTTGAAAGTGCTCTGTAAGTATTTTTCTACCTCCATTAGATTATTTAGAAATTGAATTGAGTTACCATGCTGAATAGGCAAACATTGTTCCAGGTTGGGATAGAGAATATGAAAGCTAATTAATTTACTTTATGGTTGATGTGAAAGGCCATTTGTTTTATGGCAATTTTCATGTTTTAAATGTGAAACTGAAGTGAAGAACTGAGTAATTTCACGTTTATGCTATAGTAATAAATTTACAAAAAACCCAAAGATATTTTATGCGGTGCACCTTTTGAATCATTGTCTGATATTATAATTTTACTTTGTTCATTTATAAAAATCAAGTACAGTTTTACAGAAAATACAAACATAGCTATAAAATAAGACATTTCAGTTTCTAAATCCATCGGGTCCTCAAGCAGTCAAAAAAGAGATTCCATCATCCCAGTTTATTTTAGTATTCTGTGTTAATTCTCATACATTTTACAAGTATGAGTCCAACAGCATAAAAGATGTTCTCGCTTGATTCTTAACATGACCCATAAATTTTATCTTTCTTTGAATATCTTTAGAGAAAAAGAGTAAGGTTGGATAAATTTCTCATCTAATCTCAGAATTTATGAAAGCATTCTATCTGATAATCCTTATTTATTTATTTGATGTCTCGGTGTACCTTTGACTGATCTTCAGGATTTATATCAATCCTTTAAGATGATAGTTTTGGAACTGAAACTTGAGCTTGAACTTGCAGTCTTCCAATGACCAGATCTTCAAGTGGCATCCAGTGGTACCCTGTTAATGGGTTAATGGGTGACATTCTAAATACCGTTGTGACTTTGCATGTTATTGCCAGTGCAAGTGAATAGAGTGCATTCTTTCTTCCTTTGTCATCTGAAGTAGTAATTCAATTTGGAGTAGCTGGACTTTTATGTTTGATAGCTGATCTCCTTTTTGTGGTGCTGGAGAGTGCCGAAGTTGAACTGACACTTTAAAAGGGCTTGTGTTATACACAAGTGCTAGGGTTGTTTGGTTGGTTTTTTTCCCCATTTTTCTCATAGTGAAGTCACTGGCAGTGCCAGAAGGAAAGCTGGGAAAATGCATCCCTCTGACAGCGATTTCAGTGTTGAGCCTTTTGGTTAAACCCATCTTTATCTGCTGTGAATGTTGTGCTTTGATTTAAAACCTAGGATGTTTCAGAGTGATTCAGGATAGAAACAGCCAAGTGCCAGCATAAAATCCGTAGAATTGCTGTCATTTGTCATCACTGCTGGCTGTTTCATTTTTTCATTCTGAGCACTTTTTGCTGATTATCATTACTGTAGTGATTTGGTCAAACTGGTTGATTTATACAGTAGGGTCAATACATTACATGTATACCATGCAATGAAGAAAACTGTTCTGTCCAGAGTGAGCTTCGCCTTCCCATGAAAACACTGGACAGCCTTCTAAGTATCTAACTAGTGGGCATGACAGGATACCCATTGTCATCTTTGGTAATTTTTTATACCTCGAACACAGAGACAGGAAGAAAGGAAAAGACAGAAAACAAAATCATGCTTTAATGCTTGAGTGTAAGTGCAAGATGTTGGAGGGAGCAAGGAAACAGCCTGCCATTTCTTGTGTGTCCTCTTTGTAAGAATACGCTGCCTATTTCCTCTTCCGACAGCAATCCTTGTTGACACAAGGTGGTAAAGAGTCAACTGTGAGGTTCACTGTGTTTTCATGTGTTTTATGTTTTTAGAAACAGGCAACTGTTCTGTGTGAAGCAGCACAGCATGCACTGGTTTTGGTCCCTGGCTGGTGTTTGCAAGCATGTTGTAATGGCAGTAACAATAATTGCTGTGATGTAGCCAGCATGAGAACCCCCACAGAATGTGAAGGTCACTGCAATGCAGAGATTTTTCTAACACGTCTCCTGAGGTGTACTGCTTCAATCTACACTCATGCCCCTAGAGAGCTGTGAGCATTTCTCTCAGACTTGAAGGAAAATATTCCATTTGAGAGAAGACCAAAGCTTTTGTTTTTGTTTTCTCCAGTATTTTTTCTAGCTTTTAACTTGAGGAAAACTTCTTGGACTTAGTTTACTTAGTTTTTATTCTCAGTGATAGTGGAACAGCTTTGACTGGAAGCATTTGCATTGGTTAAGATTCTTGGTAAAGAGTATGTTTTGATACTTGTCTTTCTTTTGTCCCTTGCTATCAGGATGGCCAGTCTGATATTTTGTACAAATTTTGGGCTGCAGTAACTCAGACACTTTCCTCTCAGTTTCAGTCAGCAACAGACTGTAAGTATTCAGTATAAACGATTTATAATGTATTCTGTAGTTATTTTGAATCTCTCATTTCAGTAAACGGTTTGCTCATTATCTTCTCTACTAGAACTATAGCAGTGGTTCACTCAGTGAAGGGTCTGTGATTTTAAAACTTCTTGGGTTTGTAACCAAACAGGGTGATCCTCCTAAACTATGATTGAATTTTCAGAGAGAAATATTTTCTGCTTCATTAAGTAGTCATTATCTAATAAGAACAACGTATTTTTGCAATTGAACGTAGAGGTAAAAATGTTTGGAATGATCCATTATACTTTCCAAAGTGAAGTGCTGTGTAGTAAGTTGATTTTAAAGAGCGGTTCTTACAGTCTTTTCTTGTTAAACACTGATTAGTTGTAGAAATCTGATTTTAGCCATTTTTTGATACCTTTATTAAATAGGAGTTGAGTTTCTGCAAAATTGTGTCTTGACTAAATATAGATAAATGGCTAGTGTTCTGACAGTGCACAATATTCTGTACATATGTAATACATAAATACAGATACAATCAAGGAATATTAAATATACATCATGTATAAACGTAAGACAGTACTGTTACCAGTACATGCTAATGCAGCATGCAATTGGATTGTAGGTGAGTTTGGTGCTTTCATAAATATATCTTCCATGTTTGTATACAGTGTATAAAGTACATACCGATAAAGTGCATAAGATTTCCATTTATTTTTGTGATCTCAGGTATTGCATTGGCCCTTCAAATTTTGGTCCTTCCAGGCTTTATAGCAGCAATATAATTTTGAGGAACTAGCTGGTTGGTTCATGTTCAGTGGTTGCTAAGTAACTAGATGATCCCAAAAGAAAATGTATTCATCTTGTGTTAAAACATATTAATTTTACTGTTTGCCTTACGCTCTACTTTAGCAGCAGTATGTGGATAGCCGCAATCTTGTCTGTTCAAACCTAACGTGCTACCTGTTTTCAGCACTCAAGTGTTAAGACTGTAAAACTATGACATCAGTTAAGGGGATTAATCAACATATCAGAAGTAAGGGAACTCTCAGATTTTGTCAGCAGTACTTTGTCTGACAGCGATTAAAAATATTTTATTACTTACGATTTTTAATCGTTTTTTATATATAAATGTTTAGAGGAAGCATTTGGATTTTTGAACTGTGAATGTTTTCACTTTGCTACAGCTGAGTTTTGGGGAAACTGCTTACAGTGAGTAGACTTTTTCATTTAAGTAGCACATCTACATGAGAATGTTCATTTTTAACATATAAATTCTAAGTGATTGAATCCACGCACAGACCTCTGGATCATATAAATCAGAGGAATACCAGACAATATCAGAAAAATATTGTAAAAATAGGAATTCGTGGCAGTTTACAGAGTTTGATAATAGATCGTGATCTGCTTTTGTGAGGTTGGGACAGTCTTTATAAACATAGCTTTGTGACTTAAAATAACTTTGTGTTTGATAATAAATGTGAATCCTCCAGTATTCAAAATCAGAAGATATTTGAGTTGAAAGGATAGGCTGGGTGAAATGGGGCAGATGTCTGGAACCTGAAAAACCTACGAATGAAAAGAACAGTGTTAATCCCCTAATGTAATGGAAAATCCATAAACTATGAGTGATATTAGATCAAGATTAACATCAGTTGCTAGAACAGTTGTACCTTTGTTTCATTTCCTGTTACTTGTAGCAAGCCTTTCAAGGCTGAAAATAAGGCTGATTTTTGTGCTGGCATCATTCTTTATTTGACAAGTTTAGGAATTGTATTTTGGGTACCTTGTTTTAAAAAGCATGTGTAGAAGTATGTGCTTCCCTCATCAGATTTCTGAAGAGTTTGGCTCATAGAAGTTATCTTTGTGTCTTTCAAATGCGTATCTTCAAAGTTGCACATCCCCACACTTACCCCATCAAGCTATTGTTTGAAAATCTCTAGATTTAGGGAATTCTAATTATGCTTTGGCCTTAAATGAATGATAGTAGTAATAATTAAGTTTGATACCAAATGTTTCACTACCATGAGTAGTATCTTTGTTGTACAAAATAAGTTTTTCATGTCTGGTCTTTCAGCTGTGGATTTTATGTTGGTGCTTTAGGTATGTACCTTTGTCAACTGTATTTAGTGTGATAGTTCATGCAACTTTGAAGTTAATTATAAATATAACATTATTAATATTAAAGATAGGGTAACATTGTATACAATTTGTTGATATAAATACAAGAATACAGATTGTTTATATGAATCAAAAAATTATTTTGAACTTAGCATAAAAATAGAGCATATTGCTTACTGCTTTATTTTGCAGCCTCTATGTTTTTGAAACAAGCTTTTGAAGGAGAATACCCTA
Source organism: Ibycter americanus (assembly GCA_035590275.1). Lineage (NCBI taxonomy): Eukaryota > Metazoa > Chordata > Aves > Falconiformes > Falconidae > Ibycter > Ibycter americanus. The sequence continues at coordinate 91,977,438 of JAVJGI010000060.1, forward strand.
AATTACTGAGGCTTTATAATGACTTGTGGAAGCGCCTGCAACAATACAGTCAAAATATTCAGAGGAATTTTAACACAAGTGGAACTGCTGATCTCTTTACTGAACTACAACAAATGGAAGAAGATACACAGGACATATTCATGCAAAAAACCCAAGATTATGAGTATGTATTATGAACTCTAAGGCAATAAAATGCAAAGATTTACACCCTGCAAGAAAACAGTATTTTTAAGAACTTAGTGTTATTCAGAGTGTCAGAGCGGAAAAAATTTGACGGCTTTTTTTTCCTCTAGCAGTTATTGCTTTAATACTATTTTTGAGCTGTAGGATTTTCATTAACAATGAAAATTAATTAACAATGTTGGATTGTCTTGTCTTTCTCAAAGTCCCTGACTTTGGAACTAGTATTATCTTTTTGTTTCTTTGGGTGAAAAAAAAGAAAAGCTGAATGATTAATTCAGTTTTGTATGTGTTGCAATTACAGCAGTAGCTTTCTCTTAATGATACAGCAACCATTGGAGTGTGACAAATGCTCAGTTTGTTATGATTCACAGTTTTTATGTTTATACATCATAGAATAAACATGATCTGAGTGGTAGATACCAGAAAGATCAAATGGAAACAGGGTCATCAAGTCTATTAGGACTTCTAGACTTCTGTAAGATAAAATGAGTATTTTATGTGAGATTTGTATTGGCTTAAATATGTTCCTGAGCAGTCAGCGGGAGACTTATTGTTTACTTCAATGGAAGCAAAGTAAAAAGTTCACCCAACTTCTGACAATGAGGTAAAATGTTTGAAAGCGCTACTGCTTACTCATTTTCACAAATAGAGATACTAAAGACTGAAGCATGTTAAAGGAATTTTAGAAGTCTTTCTATTTGAAGCTTTCTGTATGCATGTGTCCCAGGAAATAATTTTTTTTTGGTAAAATATAACACTGAGTACAAGCTATCTGCTCATTAACTATGTGGATACAAAAAGGTCTTTCACTGCAATTCTGGATATCTTGCTGATATTTTGCAGATGTTTTTAGCACTGTTTGTCTCAAGAATGCCTTGAATTAGGGATTCCACGTAGGTCTTACAGAAAGTGCTAAGTACTGTATTGAACTACACAGAATGGCTCCCTTGACTAGTTGCATGGTCCAAATGAAAAGCAAGGTGTTAAAATTTTTCAGGTGCATATGTTTAAAGAGCAGAGAGAAAAACCAGTTTCAATACTGCAAAGTTTGTATGGTCTGGGAAGATTCAGTGTTACCATGTAATTTAAAATGTAGTAATTTTGTCTTATATCCACAGTCCAGAAAAAGCCTTGAAAGATTCACTGCAACAATATGAAGCTGCTTATTTGTCAAAATCCTTATCTCGACTCTTTGACCCTATCAATCTTGTCTTCCCTCCTGGAGGTCGGAATCCGCCCTCTTCTGACGAGCTTGACAGCATCATTAAAACTATAGCCAGGTATGCACATACAATACCTTGGAAAATGTAATCTTCAACATGTTTTTTCTCATAAGTTAAAATTTTAGAAATTACACTTCCTTATCAGTAGAAGTTTGATTACTCTAGTTATAAAACTGGTTAGTGTAAAAATTAAGTCTGGATTGAAGGGAGAGGAGAAGAGAGTACTTCAATTGGAGGGGACCTACCGTGATCATCTAGTCCAGCTGCCTGACCAGTTCAGGGCTGACCAAAAGTTAAAGCATGTTATTATGGATGTTGTCCAAATGCCACTTCAACACTTGACAGGCTTGGGGCATCAACCACCTCTCCTGGAAGCCTGTCCCAGTGTTTGACCACCCTCTCGGTAAAGAAGAGCTTCCTAATGTCAAGTCTGAACCTCCCCTGGTGCAGCTTTGAACCATTCCCATGCGTCCTCTCACTGGATCTCAGGGAGAAGCGCTCAGCACCTTTGTCTCCACTTCCCCTCCTCGGGAAGCTGTAGGGAGCAATGAGGTCACCCCTCAGCCTCCTTTTCTCCAAGCTAGACAAACCCAAAGTCCTTAGCTGCTCCTCATGGGACATGCCTTCCAGCCCTTTCACCAGCTTTGTTGCCCTCCTCTGGACGCATTCCAATAACTTAACGTCCTTCTGAAATTGTGGGGCCCAGAACCGCGCACAGTATTCAAGGTGAGGCTGCACCCATGCTAAATACACCAGGATAATCACCTCTTTATTTACAATTTATTATAAATCTTACTATTTATTATTTATTCTCTGTATTTTGTTTTTCTGGAATAACTGAAATTTTAATTTAAGTTTTACTGTTCAAGCTTATAAAATATCAGGAAGAGAAACTTCACTCGTATTGTAAAGGCCTCATATATTAATTATTCTGACTGTGTCAAAGGGAAGATGATAGTTGCTTGGCTGCAAGTGATAATGCCTGATGTAAATATTCTGTTAGAATGGAATAGCAAGACATTAGATAAAGATGACTGCTCCAGGTAGAATTTGTAAAATGAGATGCCTAAATTAGCAGTGGTGTATTTTCCCTCATGAAGTTTTGTAAGGACTACTCTGTTTAATACAGTCTGAAAATGATGGACAGTATTCACAGCATGTGAGGGTGTGTGTGTGTGATATTAAATACTGACACTGTACTTGTGATTGGAAGTTGCAGATGCTCAGAACATGCCTATTGGTGTGGTTATTGATGTGATTTTGCTCTTTGCAGAGGAGAAGGGAAAATGACATGAAAATTAGAAATTTCAGCTGAGTTTTCCAGAGTGACCTTTAGTTAATGGGGTCTGGGGCCTTGCAGAGTTCTTGGAGAAGATTATCCCTATGTCAGGGTGCCCAGTGGCTCTTCAGTTCTTGGGAGAGGTTAATCTCATCACTAGCAACACAATGGTCCTAGTGCTTGTCTGTTTTCAGTAAGAGCATTTATGAATGCAGCCCCAGCTGATGGAGATCTGGGGGGTTCCACAAACAAGAAATAATGAAAATTATTTGGAATTCTTTTCCTTCTTCCGTTTGTTCCCTGTCATTCCTTTGGGGCCTCTGTTACTATAAAGGATTGCTTAAAACACAGCTTATTAGTTGTGTCAAGCTGAGACGTCCCCTGGGTATTTCTGCACAGCTCATGTAATTCCAGAGTTGAATGACTGTGTGTTCACCTGTAATTTTTGAAGGCTGCTGCCAAAGCTTGAATGTAGTTAATTGCAGTCAATATTTTTGAATGGCTTACTAATAGTGATTTCATACTGAAGTGTCATTCCTAAACTTTGCTCATTTTTAATAGAATAGGAACACTGCACACAAAATTCCCAAATGACTTGTTAAATTGTAAACTGAATTACGGTGCTTAGGAAGACTTGGTTGTATGTGTAACTCTCTCTAGACATGCCACCTAACTATGTATTCGTAGTTAATTCTTTATCAATTAAATACAGCACTGTTTAGTTATTAATTTAGATTTGTAATCTTTGCTTCCAGTGAGCTAAATGTGGCTGCTGTTGATCAAGACCTGAGTTTAGCTGTGGCAAAAAATGTGGCAAAGACTATTCAGCTCTATGGTGTAAAGTCTGAGCAGCTTGTAAGTAATTTTAAATTTCTAAAAATTTATGGTTTTCTGTGTACAATGTTTTGGGTTTTGTAGATTTACAACATAACAGTAAAGCAAGCTAGGTAGACAAAACCTTTGAATTGGCTTGTATTTGGAAACATTTTCAGTTAAATTCTGCCTTCAGATAAACACAGCTTATTGATAGCCATAAAATTTGTCTGTACAACTCCAAATTGAATTTTCCATATTAATTTTTGAAAAACCAAGAAAATTGTAGTTGTTGTTAAGTAAAATTAAGACAGTTTGTTTCAGTTTAACATTTACCAAAATTTGATATTCCTTCAGTGACATGATACATCATCTTTTTGGTATTAAAATCAGGTCTATTCAAATATTTTTCTTCCACTGTTTGCAACAAAATTTGGGCATTTTTTCTGTGTATTTATTATTTGCCGTGTATTTAACTGACCCTAGTTTTGTTTGCATTTGTCACTGCTTCCAGACATTTGCCATGCACTGTTACCTAGTGTTAAACTGAATAGAGGAAGGAGCCCCAAAGCCTCATCCTTTGGGTAAGGATCCCCAAAAAGGGAATAGTTAGTACAGTCATATGAAAAAATAATTTTTAAGGTCAACAATTTTCTTATGAAGTCTGCTGCTGAATTTTTGATTCTTTTTGTATGAAGAGATTTTAATTAATTTTTGCAATATACAGACCCACAAGAAATCACTAACTACTTGTATTTGTAAACAAGATATTCACTTGAACAACATTAATTCTGAGAGCAAACTCAAACTCCATTGAGATTCTTTTACTGTATGGTTCATTTAAAGAGATACTTGCTAACAATTTTTTGCAACAATTGGCTATAAAACATTGCAGCAGTTAAGTTAGAATGGACTCTTGTTTACCTTTCATACACTTGCTATCTCTGAATAGCTTTAAAAAAATTGAAATTCAGTAACACATACCTTGTTTGCCATGTCTGTTGGATGAATTGCATTGGAAGTTTGCAAACCAGTGCATGGAAAAGGAACATAGGTGAAGCAGTCATTAAGATCATAAAGAACGTTTAAATTTTTAAAATAAAAATATGTTTACATGATTTTGCTATACATTTAGAGCATAGTGCTTAAGTTGGGTCTTCCTTTTAAAAGATACCAAATCATGTCTTCATAATTTCAGAGTGAAATTTGCTCATGAGTGAAATCAGGATTTTTAGTAGGTTGCAACAGTCATGATGAGTAAAAAATACTACACTTGTATCTCTATCTATCATGGAGTGCATTGTCAAATAGTGGCATTCAACTGGAAAAAAAAAGACATATCAGCTGTAACTGTGAAAGCACCAGGGTCTGTTGTGCACATCATCTCTGTTAGGGTTTGAATGGGGCCAGTGGCTTCTTCTAAAGCATACATCATGTTGTGATCAGCCAACTGGCAAATTCTTAAGAAACCCTGAAAAAACGAGTATGTAGAAATAACCTGACAGGTATATGATTTGTAGCTTTGTGTTAGCTGACCTGAAACTAAAAGAATGTAGGCGTAAAGAGGGAGCCTGAACCCTTGAACCTCTTGAATTTGACAACTGAAAGTAAAACCTGAAACTTCGAAAAACAAAGTGACAAAATTAGTCAAACTGGCAGAATGAACGTGAATGTCCTTCAAGACTATACCCACATATTGTAGAACAATATAAACAGGTACACTTTTTCACTTTTTTTTTCCTTCCCTTTCCTTGCTGATAGACATGTTACAAAATTATGAACTGGAAGGGCTCAACACAGTTGCCAATGGCATAGATGTATGGTGCCATCTTTGAAGTGCTAAAATATCATGCCTGGCCTCCAGCTGCCTCTCCAGAAGGGCATGGCTCTCCCACTTGTCCTGTGCCATGCTTGCCACCCCTCTGGATATAATCTAGAACATCTTAACTGGTTTTTTGTACCTATTTTTGGGCAGGCAGATTGAGCCTGAAATGTGTACCATGTGTAGAACAGGAGCTGTGTCAGACAGCACTGTTTCATTATGCTTTAGTGGTGTAGCCAAGAATGCAATCTTAATTCAATCTTGCAATCCAGCCTCCAATGATAGCTTTCTAAAGCTGAGGAGGGTGACCATGTAACATTTCCGCTCAGATGCTTCATTTCTGATAGCTATATAGAGCAGTGCTAAAGATGGAAACTTAATTTCCTGGAGGAATACACAATTGAGTTCTCTTCCAAATTAAAAGTAAACAAAAGAATCTCAGAGTTTTCAGTGAAGTAAGGTTGAGGGGGGCTTTTAAGGGTCATTAGAAATTGTTATTTTTAATGTTGTTGTAATATTGCAGGTAGATGTGAATGGTGAAAAACTGAAATGGGCAGTCCTAAAAATGTTAAGACATTTTGATGTCAGGGTTTTTATTTGTTCAATTTCACAAAAAAAAGCAATTGCAGTTCACTAAGATTTCATCACTGTTTCTCCAGTTAGCTTTAGATAGGACAAATAACAAGAAAAATGTTATTCAAGACTCAAAGATACTACCTTTAAGTAAAAGTAGCATCTAGCAGTCTGTGCATACAGTACTAAAGCAAAAACAAATAAGAAAAAATAGCCTCTTCCTGTGAATCCCAAAACGTTTGTTTGTGTTACTTGTTACCTTGTACACTGCTGGCTTTTTGTTTGCAGCTCTCCCCACACCAAGAACTAGCCGCTGCTGTGCCTGAGACCTATTCTTATTTTAACCAGTTCAAACGGTTTCAGAGAAGATATAAATAACCCTCCGTGAGCAGTAGGTAGATAGATTCTGCTGTTGGATGAATCTTTAGCTAACCCCTTGCCTGATGCTTGATGTGGTTGGTGTATGCCATGAAGCATTCAGAATTATTGTCCTAATTTCACTCAGTGTAATTGCAGATGTTCTTACTATACAGTTTGAAGGGATAATTATACATTGCACTACGTTAAAAAATAAAAATTTCTGTTAATTTAGGAGTATTACCTTTCAGCCTCACCACCCATCCTGTCTTCTGTTCGGTGGTGCTGAGGAAGGATGCTTGGCATATTTTCTCTCTGCTGTTATTATTTTGACTCTTCTTACTCAGATTTTCCCTAAATCAGGCAGCCCAAACATCTTCGTAATAATTACAGAAATGGCAAGTTTTCCATTTAGTCACCGTTTCTACATTCTTCTCATTCCAGATTGGAACAGACATTAGCAAATCTGATCACTGTGTTTTGGATAAGAGCAAAATTTTCCTCTTCTGCATTTGCACAGTGTAATCCATTGGTTACTTTTTAACATAATGGCTGCTTACTGAGCAGGATTTTGTTCACTAGCCACTTTTTTATACAAGTGAGGTAGCCCAGATAAAAAAGAACACTAACTTTTCTCCTTGAGTTAAGAGTTTTCCAGAGGGGTCATCCATTCCCATTTCCAAATACCTTAAATAACCTGTCTTGATAGACACATATAACATGTTGTGCTCTTGTTTAACTGGCCACGTAAGGAAAATTATCTTTCATCAAATGCTGACAATGAGTGCGGTGGAGGGAGGAGATTAATGAGAAACCACTTAAGTTGCATTTCCTGAAAACAAAAAGTTGAGTAATCTTGGGGTTTTTTGAGAATCCGTGCTACTTAACAAAAGATAGAAGCTCACAAATCTGCCTCCTAGAGAAATTTTTTCCCATTCGTATAACTGATAGTTGAGAAGAGATGTAGAAGAGAGCTTATATCTCACCAACATCTTCATTAGATGCCTTTGACACAGCAGCAGTAATTGCATGGCAGAATCCACTAGGGCAGTGGTCTCTGAATTTTTATGATCATGCATCCCTATCAGTATAAACTTTCTGAGCGTGCACCCCCATTATATGTATATTTATTTATTTATAAATTATAACACGTACTGTTGAAGTTTTGATATTTTCTTCCTGCACTCCCGTGGATTGCCTTGCATAACCCACATGGTGCATGCACCCATCTTTGAAGACCACTGCTCTAAGGTAATACTCTGCAGTAAGCTTCCATAATAAGAAGTGAACAGGGTTTGGGTGTCCAGTTTTGGAAAAGATGCCTGGTTGATTGCAGAGGTCTTTTAAATTCATGTTTGATTTTGTTCACATATTACTTTAAATCAGATATCTGATTTATTTGTATAAAAATGAAAATGATAGTCACCTGTTGATTGGAAGTGAGACTAAACTGCATTTCCCCAGTTGATTACCTGTAATTTTGTCATTTACTGAGCTGAATTTAAAATGCGCTTGAAATGTTGTGATTTCTCTCATAATTAGAAATCTCTTTGTTGCAACTTTGGTATCACTATGTTTTGGTTTGCCTGTTGATAGAGCTATTTGTCTTACTGATATTTAGAACTGGATGTCTTGTGGAGACAAGTAATGAAACATAGAGTTAAAAGCTCTGAAAGTTTACAGGATGCGTACTTTTGACAGCAAGCAAAAAAAAAAATTGCAAGATCCCTTGTCCTTGTAGAGACTGAAGATGGAAGAGCCCTATTTGGTCATCTAGTCTATTCCCTTCCCAGCACAGGACTATTTCAAACAGTATTTATTGTTGGGCGTTTTGTTGCATTCTTTCCACTTTTAGAGTGATGATTTCAGTTACCTGAATGTAAGTACTGTATGTTCTTTTACTTTTGTGCTATTTCTGTTCAGCTTGGCGTGTGGGTGGATTGAAATACACTAACACACCCACCAAGTGCACATAGATGAAATGTGTTGTGCTGGGAACATGAAAATGCAGTTGTTTAGAGAAGATGCGATTCTCCTACTTTTTGAACCTGGAGACCTCTACTAGTTTCCTCCTTACAGTTACCGTCATCCTGTCAGACTGTCGTTATTAATTGCAATCAAAGTCCCACATCAGTCCTTCCTGTCTTGCCTTGTGGAGGCTGCCTATTGCTGCCTCCTCCCAGCATAAGGCATCACTGTCAGAGACAAAGTAGCCTGGTGTCTTTTGGCCAATAAACAAGCGAAGAGTAATTTGCAGAGGCAGAATTGTAAAAATCAGGTTGCCCACTTGCTTTTCAGAGCAGGTCAGGGTGAATATGCTGGCAACTTCTGGTGAATCAAGCTATCTTAAAAAACATTTTTATATGTGGATATATAATGGTATGATTACATGATTTAGGCAAACACAAACTCACTCTGCTGTGTATGTTTCCAGATAGGAGAGCACATTTAGCTCCACTGGAAGCCAGGGTAACCAGCTCAGCCTTGGCACCTTGCTGAGCCCGGCACTCTCATTCAGGGTGGAGCACAAGCAGAGCAAGCTCATGTCTTCTTGAAATACAGGCAAAGCAAGAATCTGCGTGGCCATATCACCTGAGGCAGCTTTATCCTAAGGTTAGGGTAGATAAGCCTAAAATCAGTGGGAGCTGTGATTGCCTGTGACTGGAAGGGTTCCTAAATATGGAACATTGTATTTTATGGCGTAAAATGTTTCAGAAAAGTTTGTCTAAAAAAAGGGATCTTTCCAACAGACGAGAGGCTGCAGGGAGATGATATAATGGAGATCTTTCCCACTGTCAGACTTGTAAGCAATCATAAAGAGGAAGCACTCAGAGATGGAGAAGGAGAGTGGGTGTAATGAGGGAGGAAGGAAATAGAGAATTTGAATCTTTTTTTATTCCCTTAACTAAATGTGGTTGGACTTGTGATCCGCATCTTACAGTAGTGGATGAATGAGGTGGAGGCCGAAACACAGGCTGTGGGCAGTGCTTTGTGAGAGCTACTCATCTGTCCTTTGCCCACAGCTCGTGGTAGAGGCTTGGCTTCTCATCAGGATTTTACCCTGGGCAATGGTGGTGGTATTTCCTGATTATCAGGTTTGCCTAATATAAGCCACTTGGAAATTTTTAAGCACTGCACAGAGAGGACAGTCCTTCCTGGTGTTTTGAAAAATTCTTCCCCGACCTTCTTAAGAAAACATAAGGTAACACTTGGTATATTTTATATATTTCAAAGTTAAAATGCTAAGGACCCAGTAATAGAAGTGAATGTTGAAGTTAAAGATTAAAGAGAAGACGTAAGTGCCTCAAAAATCAGGGTCCTTGCACCAAGGTTCAAATAATTGTCACATATCCTCAGAGGGCAGGACATTGATTCACAAATTTCAGACCTCTGGTACTGGACACACCAAAAGGCAAAATGAGAGAGAACTTGCTGTTTTGATCCCAAAAGCAATGGACCACTGTACACTTGGGACACAAAGAAATTTGTATGGATTTTCTTTGGTGAATGAGGTTTTTAGATTCTGGGTTGTTTTGAGGGAAAAGTCAGCATCAGCTGATACCTGTGATAGAGAGTAGGCAGCCTCTTTCTCACTATCCTGGATCTCAGTAGTATATTGAGATTTATTTACATTTAGTTAAGTAAATATCTGAGTTACATAATGTTATATACATGGTTTAGAATATGCAGCAGTCACAGAGTACCAGAGTAGGAACATAGGCAGTAACGTGCAGGTACTCAGCCAAGTACAAAAAGATTCTTCAGAAGTAACTGGAAAGCTTTGAGTTAGCCTGCTACTGTTTATTAATGCAATGGAGAAATGGGATTTCAGATGTGAAACAACTCTGAGTATTTAATTGGATTCATGTTTAAATGTAAAGTGAGTCTGACAGAAAATTTCTGTGATTAAAACTAATATACATTATTTCTAAACTTTATTCTGAGGGGTTACTGAGGTCTGCTTTTCAATTAACTGGCACTGAATAGTGTAACTGGGACTGTGTTATTCTGAAGGATTATTATCTGTCACAATGATCAGTAACATGTACTTGATGACAGACGTTTTTAGTGCATTATTGTTTAAGGAAGTAAATGCTAAAAAAGCATTCAGAAATAGAAAACCAATAACTCGTGGTTGTTTCAACCCCTCCGTCAAGAGTCAAATGCTGATATATCCCAGTCACTCACTGCTTGTCCTCAGAATGGTCTGGGTTTGTTTTTGAAACAGAGTATGGGTGTGGAAAGAAAAACTGTCCTCAGAAAAGTAAATGTAAGTATGTAAATGAGCTTGGTCTCATCAGTTTGAAGGCAAATTTTTAGCACTGAGGCTCGTTCTGGTTAGTGTTGTCCTCACTTCAAGGATCAGCAAAACGTGTCTGGTTTTGCTGCAGAAAGGCTGTGTATGAAGCTGCTCCACACTGTTCCCCTGATGTTTATGTTAATGCCTGCCTCTCTCAGCTGAGAGTACAAGGTCAATAAATGTTTATGACTGACACTCAGGACTTAATTTGCCATCCTGGCTGTGAACTCTCTTGGTCTCCAGCATGAGATGTAACCGTAACATCTATACTAGCCAGTGAAAGGTGCCTGGCGACGTTCCTGGGCACTGCGGCCATCGGGCGCGGGACAGCCTGCCTCACAGCTGGTAAGGGCTCCCCTTCCCCAAAGCACAGGGCTGCCTGCCAGCACCCCTCTGAGCCTCTCCTGAGCCGTGGCTGGAGATTGTTTGGGAGACTAGTTGTTGGCCCAGGCCAAAAACTTGCTAGTGACTGTCCTAACAGTTTAGTGGTACAGATGATCACGTGCCAGATTCAGGAGCCTGTCTAATCCTGGCACTGTTTAATTTACTGCTATGGGTGTAGCCAATATGTGAATGAGACTGAATGAGAGTGATATGCAAAATCTGTTCAAGAGGAAGCTTAAAATGCTGACAGATTGGGGTAATTTTTTTCTTGCAACTGGAATTCATACTTCCTTACTTCTGATGTAAATAAATCTCTAAGGCAAAAGTTGGGAGATGCTGATTTCTTCTACAGTAACATTACTTTTGGTCTTAAGATTTTCTTAGATTGCCAGAGCTTCAAAAGATATGTTTTCCTAAACATGTTTTTCTATCTGTAATGCTTGTCAGCCATACTTGACTCATTTTCAAGTAACATTTGGTGTTTCTACCAGAGTTTTAGTCCTTGAAAAGAGCACAGTTATCTGTGGCGTTGTGGCTAGTTGGCAACTCCAAATACTGCTGGATGCGTGTTGAAAACCCTTGGATATTAACTCTTCTCAGGAGTTCAGCACTTCCTTCAGATAGCCAAATATTTCTTTGAGCCAAGTCAGATGACACCTTTCTGGATGCCAGTGCAACCAACCCTGTCTGTAATTTAATATTCTATTATTAGTGAATGTAATGGATGGAGATACAGGCTGAGGAGCATCTATCTGTCATGTTCAGATATTCTTAGAGTGCTGATCTTTGTAATGCCCATCAGCACCAAATGCATTATATAAGATTAGCATAAAAATATATACAATGGAAAGTCAGCTCTGCTGCAGTTGTTCTTAAATTATTTTTGGTGTTGCCCACGAAACTTGTATGGCTCAGTACATTATCATGCCAGTGTGCTCTGTCTCTACTGTATAGGAATCATTTTTGAAGATTAATTTCTCTTCTCAGACTTTTCAATCACAGGTCTCCTTCCTGAGGCTTCAAATAAGATTGTCAATCAGTGATACACATGATGAAGATTTTAATAAGTGCCCACCTTCCACTCGGATTAAAACTGAGACAAACAATTTATCTCTCATCGTCCTTCAAGCCAGTTTATATTTGAACTTGTGATTTCAAGGTGCGAGATTCCAAATTCTGCTTACTTGCATCCTTGGCTACTGTTGTGTTCTTTTATGCTGCTCAGGTCGCTTAATCTTTTGCAGTTACCCATAATGATATTTTCAATTTTCCACTTTCAGTGGATATTCAGATTTAATCTCTCCCTATCAAATACGTCTGGTCCACTAGCTAGCCATTTAGAATGGCTTGGAATAGATTATTTGGGAGATTTTTTGAGTTTAAAGAGTCAGACTGTGAGGAAACAGACCATATTCTTCTCACACTACTCTAGAAAATTTATTTTTGTTTCTCAAATTTCCTGCAAAAAAGCTGATCCTTTCCTTTGTGTATGTTTAAAAACTAGTTTGTAATTACTGAGGTTTAAAATAGAGCTCAACTTTCTGCACATCCATTCCATCATCATAACTATTTGTGATATTGTGGCAGATGAGTCTTGATTTTTTTTTCATGATTTCTTTCTTTGTGGGTTCATGGTGCATCTGATATATGATAGTCCATAGAAAATAGTCTGCTGTTTGGTTTTGGTGATGTAGTTTTGAAAGTGTAATTCTGTGATGCCATGGCTTCACAAATCTTCAGGATCTCTCTTCCTGAGATTACAATGAAATGTGCTGTGATCTTGGTTTACATTTTTACTGTTTTAAAAAAATCTCTTAATTTATGAATGCTTCTCCTTGGTTTTTAAACCTTCTTACAGTAAAGAGAATGAGGAAGGAAAATGCTAGAATGCCAGGTGGAATAGAAAAATGACAATTAATTCAGCTTAAACTCTCAACTGAGAAAGAGGCAACGTCTTTACAAGGAATTTTTGTAATGTGATTTGTAGAAGAGAAAGTGTCTGTCATGCTTGATTAGGGGAATGAAGATTTAAATAAGCTGTTTTCAGTGGGTTATTTAGATGATAAGCAATATGAATGGCATGTTTTTGTCCAGAATCTGAAAGGCTAAGTGTATTTAACTGATCCAGAGACTATATTGGAAGTTCTTAGCTCTGTTGGTGAAGTTGTTAAGAAAAGCAATGCAAGGAAAAGTATCTGTAATGTTGCAAGAACAAAAGATGTTGATCTAAGAGGGTTATAATTCTGCTTTCTTCTTAGGGATATTAAAAAAATTAAGACCTCATTTATGGAGGAAAGCATTTCTTGTGTTGGCTTTAGTCATATATATTCCTGAGGAGAAATGTGTGTTACACCAACTGAAAACTTTGTTGTGCTTATTTAATTTATACAAGTTCCGCAAATGAAATATGCTATACTAGCAAGAAAACAGATGTTTACTGACATAACTATGTGGTTTGGGGTATCTGTGTTGGCTTTTTGTCCACCCGTCCTCTTCTCTGACATAGCTAGATTTAACTAGCTGAATAATTCAACAAAGTAGGGGAGAACAAGGTGGAGAGGGAGGGAGAAAAGATTTCCTGGAATCAGATTCTTCCAGTGAAGGCAAAATACTGTTCATGCACTGGAATTTTGGCACCAGATTTAAACTCCAGCAAATTTATGAGGCCTGTGATGCTTTTGAATTGAAAAGTGTGATGAATTCTCATTGTAATGACATGAAGTGAATTTCTGTTCACCTTTTTTATTATGTGATCTTAAAAGAATTAATCCGTGTCTCATATTAGATGGTGTTATATTGAATTGTGAGCTTTCATTTGTGGGTGAATCACTATTCAGGACATATTCCAACAATGAGATTTGTCTGACAGTTCCAGGGAAATGTATCTAGTTCTCCTGTCTAAATGTCGAATATTGTGAACTTTGGATGGAAGAATGAAATGTAATAAGCTCACAAATCGTGAAGAACAGTAGTGAAATGACACTTCTGGAAAGGTTTACTGTAAATAATGGGTCAGTTACAATGGTGTAAATAATGTGAAAGATTTTATTTTCCCCACTTCTTTTTGAGATACATGAATTAATTGTACTATACTGGTACCTTGAAGACATGGTGTTACTGTCATTGAAAAACTTGTATCTATGCTATTTAAATGAGAGAACCCAAAAAGATGAATTCAATATTTGGCACATTAAAGGAATTCATTAATAGGTATTTAAATAGAATATGTGGGAGGCTATTATATACTAAAATAATTTCAGAATAATTACTATTTCACTGTACAGTAATAAAAGCTAAAGATGGCAGTAGGTCTAATTTAAAAATAATCAGAAGTCAGCTCAGGTTTTGTAATATTTTTTTTATGGATATATCAGAAGAGTGTTGTTAAAACAGTCATTAGGAAGCTACTTATATTGGTCAGAGAATACTTAGAAATGTCTAGCTGCTAAGTCACTTAAACCATTTAAACTTCTAAAAATTGAATTAAAAATCTAGAGGAGAAAGTTGCATTAAAAAATAACTTCATGAAACATTTTCTTCATTCTCATGTTGCCTTTTGCTGGTTAGATCGTGACTCACATAACAAATGTGTGATTTATTTTTTTTTAAGAGATACTGGCTAAACTCCAGAAAAAATCATCCAAGCATAAATGGCTGTTTTGAGAATAATCTGTGCTTCATTTTATCTTTCTGGGAAGGTGGTTAGAAGACTTCTATAGATCTAGCATGTAATTTTGCTAACAGGTAGAAAAAGAGCAAGTTTGCACAATCCTTACAGTATGTTGTTATAGTACGCTCTAAGTTATTTCATACAAAATTAAATTCTGTGATTCAGATATGGATTTGGTTAAATATATGTTGATGTGGCAAAGGCTTTGGAATGTTGCAATTTTGGAACTACTCTTAACGAGGCATGGACAATATATAGCTCATACATATATTTTTGACATAAAAAATATGATTAATTATTCAGTCATTAATTTGGCAAGCATGAAAAATCCAGTAAAGTGTTACAGTCGGAGGTACCGCGATCAACACACATGCTCCTTGAAATCCTCCTCAGACTTGGGCTAGCTGGATAAACCTGAGTCTGAAAAAAATGTCAAGTACAAGGCACATAATTTTGGGAAGCTGAGAAATTATTCTGAGTGCTTCAGTTTTAGGATTCTCTTGAGATTCCTTAAAGGAACTGGTTTTAGGTTCTGTCTGATAGCAAAGTTGTTTTAAAACATCTCATTAAGGACCATGAACCACTACTCACTTTTGATTATTTGTATAGTGCTTTTCCTCTCAGATGATTCAAAGACTTAGAGATAAATCCTGTCTTTTCTGTTATGGAAAGACCATTTGCTGGTTTTCTTCCATTTCTTCCGCTTTTGAAAATATTAAAGAAATAAAAAAACCCCACAAAACAAAACAGAAATACCCCTGAGGGAATGGTTTGATGATTGCTGTTGTTCTAGCATGAATAGTGTGAGCATGATGTTTGGTCTTCTTTTTTTGGTCAAGGACTTAATCCCTTCAAATTTTTTCTTCCCAAAATAATGATTGTGTTTTCTATAAGATTTTGAATGCATTCACCATAGAGCTCCTTTTCTGTATTCCTAGAATATAAAATTTTCATTTTTCTGAGGAAGGTAAAAAAAAAAGATATTCTGGAAGCTACAAGAATGTCCTGAGGGTGCAATATGAGTTTTTTTGTGTACATTTTAAGTTGTTGCCTGAACTCACAGCTTATTCTTTTCTTCATGTCTTGGAATAGTTCTTCTTCTTTAAAAAATTAGTACTCATTCCAAGAAGATAAATTCTTATTTTATGATTTATTCTTAAATTTCAGTTGATTTTTTTTTTAAAGCAGAACATTCATTTTAATTTATCCTCATCAGTCAAAGACCTTATTTGCCCCGACACATTCATTCAAATGCTACACTTCAAACCTCTAAATTATGTCTCTTCGTTCTGCAAATTGTCCTCTAAGTAGCTAATATATTAGGTGGCATAGCTAGTGGAGTTCAGACTGTTACGTCTTTTTCTGTTAGATGGTGTCATATGGTTACAGAAAGTAGCAAACTGATTCTAGTAAACTTTTGTGTTTCTTAGGTGGAAAAAGATTGTAAAAGGCTTCTTCTGCTGTATGGAAAACATTAAACCTAATAGTAAATCATCCTGATTATTTGTAGCTTATGGGAGAAATCCCAGGGTCAAGCCCTATTGACTCAGAAACTCTGTAAATGGAACCTATGCTTTATAACGAGTTGTTATGATCAGGCAGGAGGCCAAGTAGCAGATGGATTGATTGCCTTCTGCCAGAGGTATGGCCACATCAGCTGCCTCTATTAGGAATGTATTTATTCTTGAAAATGTCAGCTTGACAATTGGAGTTCAATTTGTGCTATCAAAACACATTAGTCTCGTGAGCCTAGACTTAGATCAAATGCTTTGTTGAGAGGCACTACTTTTGTCTTATTTTGATTTAAGATCTTCTCTGTACTCCTTCTAAATTATGATGCTGTTTCCTGCTCTTTAGAGAGTGGGTTTGCCGAGGCAGTTTTAGAGTAGAGAAATCAAATAAATGGAGCTTTTCAAAACTGTCAATAAGGATGCACACAAGATATTAGTTACTTGCTGTGAAACTGAGCTTTGTCACACAGTGTTTAGTCTGTGAAGGGAAAGGTAGCAAACTGGCTCACAAATCAGTGTCTCTTCTGAGCTGACACCTGTTGAAAGAAGGGAAGTTAGTCACTTTGAAACACTAAACAAATTGTAGGAAAAGATTGTATCAATAGTCTGAGCTTTTCTACAAGTAAAAGACAAACTCACTTAGCATTTTTTTGTAACCCAAGGGAGAATGGATGATTTGATCCACATTCTAATCTAAATTCTACATTCATTGCTTCATGGTGAAAACAAGGATTTAAACCCAAAGCAATCTGATCATAGCACATGTCTCAACATGTGAGATCAAATCCATGCTGTCAAATTGTACGTCTGTTCTTAGGTATTAAACATAGAAAAGTGTAAAATCCAGAACACTTGATCTAGTTATTTCCAAGACATATTTCCAAAGCAGGTCTATGCGAAGGGGTGCAAATACATTTTTAGTGTGAGATTTCATCTGACGTGACTTAGGCAGCTATCTATATGTATCTGCAGTACTGCTTTAGATTCCCTTCACATTTAGTGGAAGGAAATAGGTGCATGCAGGCTGCGTTTACTCTCTCCCTAAAGCAGGGTCTCTAAAACAAGCTAGATGAACTACTCAGTAGTTAAGTGCTTATTTCACAGAATCACAGAATGGTCAGGGTTGGAAGGGACCTCTGGAGGTCATCTAGTCCAGCCCCTTGCTAAAGCAGCTTCACCTAGAGCAGGTTGCGCAGAGTCACTTCCAGGCGGGTTTTGAATGTCTCCGGAGAAGGAGACTCCACAGCCTCTCTGGGCAGCCTGTCCCAGTGCTCTGTCACCCTCACAGTGAAGGCGTTTTTCCTCATACTCAGGTGGAACTCCCTGTGTTGTGGTTTGTGCCCGTTGCCCCTTGTCCTGTTACTGGGCACCACTGAAAAGAGCCTGGCCCCGTCCTCTTGGCACTCACCCTTGAGAAATTTGTATGCATCGCTAAGATCCCCTCTCAGTCTTGTCTTCTCCAGGCTAAACAGCCCCAGCTCTCTCAGCCTTTCCTCATAAGGGAGATGCTCCAGTGCCGTAATCCACTTCACAGCCCTGCGCTGGCCCCTCTCCAGTAGTTCCCTGTCTCTCTTGAACTGGGGAGCCCAGCACTGGACACAGCGCTGCAGGTGCAGCCTCACCAGGGCATAGGAGAGGGGCAGGAGAACCTCCCCTGACCTGCTGGCCACGCTCCTCCTGATGCCCCCCAGGGACCCATTGGCCTCCTTGGCCCCAAGGGCACACTGCTGGCTCGTGGGCAACTTGCTGCCCACCAGGGCTCCCAGGTCCTTCTCTGCAGAGCTGCCTTCCCGCAGGTCAGCCCCAGCCTGTGCTGGTGCACGGGGTTATTCCTCCCCAGGTGCAGGACCTTGCACTTGCCTTTGTGTAACTTCATTGGGTTCCTCTCTGCCCAGCTCTCCAGCCTTTCCAGGTCCTGCTGAATGGCAGCGCAGCCTTTTGGTGTATCAGCCGCTCCTCCCAGTTTTGTATCATATGCAGAATTGCTGAGGGTGCACTCTGTCCCTTCATCCAAGTCACTGATGAATAAGTTGACGAGGATTGGACCCAGCACTGACCCCTGGGGAACACCGCTCACTACAGGCCTCCAGCTCGACTGTGCGCTGCTGATCACAACCCTCTGAGCTCTGCCATTCAGCCTGTTCTCAATCCACCTCACTGTCTGCTCACCTAACCCACACTGCCTGAGCTTACCTATGAGGATGTTATGGGAGCCTTGCTGAAGTCAAGGTAGACAGCATCCACTGCTCTCCCCTCATCTACCAAGCCAGTTATTCCATCATAGAAGGGTATCATGTTGGTCAGGCATGATTTCCCCTTGGTGAATCCATGTTGACTACTCCTGATAACCTTCTTTTCCTCCACACGCATAGAGATGGCCTCCAGGATGAGCTGTTCCATCATCTTTCCAGCGATGGAGGTGAGGCTGACCAGCCAGTGGTTTCCTGGGTCCTTTTTCTTGCCCATTTTGAAGACTGGAGTGACACTGGCTTTCTTCCAGTCCTCAGGCACCTCTCCTGTTCTCCATGGCCTTTCAAAGATGATGGAGAGAGGCTTAGCAATAACATCTGCCAGCTCCCTCAGCGCTTTGGGGGTGCGTCCCATTGGGGCCCATGGATTTGTGGGTGTCAGGTTTGATTAAGTGATCTCTTCACATGATCTTCTTCAACCAGGGGAAAGTCTTCCTTTCTCCAGACTTTGTCTCCAGCTCAGGTGTGGGAAACCTGAGGGCCAGCCTTGGAGTAAAGACTGAAGCAAAGAAGGCATTCAGTAACTCCACCTTCTCTGTGTCCTCTGTCACCAGGGCACCCACCTCATTCAGCAGCAGGCCCACATTTTCCCTAGTCATCCTTTTCCTGCTGATGTACTTACAGAAGCCCTTCTTGCTGTCCTTGAATTACCTCACCAGATTTAATTCCAAATGGACCTTAGTCTTCCTCGTTGCCTCCCCGCATATTCTGACAGTGTTTCTATATTCCTCCCAAGTGGCCCATCCCTTTTTCCACATCCCGTAAACTTCCTTCTCCTGACTGAGTTTTGCTAGAAGCTCCTTGCACATCCATGCAGGCCTCCTGCCCCCTTTGCTCGATTTCTTA
>JAVJGI010000060.1:91997160-92044095 GCA_035590275.1 Ibycter americanus
CCCCATGCTGGCCTGCCCCTTAATCTTTACCCATAAGCTCTTGGCTTGCTCTGTATCCACCCACCCCTTGGGAGAGCCCGAATCATTCCAGTTGCTCCCGCATATAATTCTCTATTTTGTGGTTTCCTGCATGTTGCCAGGTGAATCATTCTTGAAACTTTCTGCACTGGGCAACTTACTGACCCAATACGAGACACCTGCAATCCCTGCAGGTGAAGCAGTGTAACCACATTAGTGTACTGAGGGATATAAACTAAAAGAAACTATTTTCCAGAAGGACTTCTGAATTTGTTGATAGCACAATGGCAGTCATGGCTTACAGTTTCTTGACCATGTCAGGCTGAAGCAAGTCAGGTGGCCTTCAGTCAGCTTGTTCCTCTTCGTGACATGTTTGTTGTGTATCAGCTTCTGCAAGTGTCCTATTTGGTTAAATAAACTACCCGATATAGTACTTAGTCCTCAATGGGATTTAAAAAAATTTCTTCTAGGTAGCTTCCTCCAGCTAGTCAACTACTACTGCAGATTGAACCTGCAAATTTCAACCTCCTGCCTTAGAGAATGTCCTTACACACGTGTCAGAAAAGCAGTACCTCCAGTGTTTCTTTCTCATTTTAGTTTAACAGCTGCCCTTTGAGTTTTCTTGAAATACTGCGTGGGATGGAAGCCCATGTTCATGTTCTTGAGGGTACAAGACACAGCCCTTGTCCTAGTGCCTGGATGCATGACACAAAAATCCGGGCTAATACTCGCTGGTGGGAGACCTTTCTGCCTCACTCCCCCCTTCCTCACTAGCATCTCGTGTTACCAGTGTGCTGGTAGCTCATGTTGGCAAAGGGCAACATGACGTGTCACCCATTGCAGAACTGCCGCTTGCTGGGGGATAGGATGCCTGTGCTTTGCTAGTGCCCACGAAATTGCTGTAAGTAGCAGACAGGCTTTGAGGTAAAAGCAGAAAACAGTTTACCCGACTGAAGTGAAGAGCATAAGAAATCGATTGCTGTGCTTAAAAACAGATACAGGAAAGTGGAACAGTTACAGTCTTTGTTGTTACTACTGCTCATTCAGGTCTGGCTTCAGCATGGTTTCTTTTCCTCTGTTCTCTTTTCAGCTAGAAGGCTCAAGCTAGACTTAACGGCCGGGGTGACTGATGGTTCCCTGGACATGGGATTTGGTCCTTCAGCTATGGTTTGTCTTTTAGTTGTTTCTTTCCCAAAATAGATTCTGATTTGGCATGAAGTCACCCCTTCTTTCCTCCCTATTTCTGCATAGCAGAAATTCACCCTCCTGACCTTCTGCATTTCTGGATAAATCTAACTGCTTAAAAAGGCATCAGAATTTGTCTCTAGTGCCCTCATCAAAAAGAAGGCCCTTGGACTGTTTCTTTCAGCTGAGTGGATGTGGCTAGGCTTCACACATATTTGACTTAACCTGTTTACACAGTGCAATCCCTAGTGGGTAGATAACAGAGGAAGAGTTATGTTACTGCTGGGCTTAAATGCAGAAGCTGTGCCCAGCACAGAACTTCAAAAGTACTTGCTGTATAAATGAGAGCGATGAATGTGAATCATTGATAAAACCTGATATGATGGAAAATAAATTGAGGGATGATTTGTGTCTGAAGTAAATGGGCCATGGTTTGTTGGTGGCACAATGATGGCATTTTCCTACCTGAATGCATGATTGTACCATGGGTATTAGAGGTGTCAAGAATTCAGTCTGAGGCATTGGAATGTTGGAATAATAATAAACTACCTGAAATCCAGATACATGCCAGTGACAAAGTACATGAACCATGTTGGATGGAGTCTGTGCAGAACCTTCTTTCCTCAAGGCAAGGTCATAGAAATCATTGTGGTGACAGCAAGAGATAGGAACAACTGCCTGAGACTTCTGCTGTAGATGGCAGGGCACACCGACCCACGTAGGTGCCAGGTGTTCCCATGGCACTCCTTCAGGACAAGCAGTCCTAGGGAGCCCTGGGCGGCGCGGTTCCTACTGCTAGCTACAAGAGTCAAGTTTTCCACGCCTCTTTGTTTTAGACCAGTGATTTTATTTGAAGATACACAAGGGATCAACATACCTAGCTGTCGAAGTTCAAATTGATTAATTTAAGGGAATTTAATATGGTAAATGTTTTAGAAAGATTGGTTGCTTGTAGGTATTTTTAGACTTTGCCTGTGAAGCTGTTGTGCCCTGTTGCTGATGGCAAGAGTTGCTTGTTGCTGCAGAAGGGTTATGTTTGTACTTGTTAGTGGTTGTACTTACCCATTAGGCTTTTTCACCAGCAGAAGAGACACAGTCAGATGATTTCGTAATGTCTAAGAAAACGAAATTGTGAAACCTTTACAATAGACTCTGAGGAACTGAAATTTAAGTGACTATGATGTAAAATTTTACTGTTGTCTTAGGGTCTTTTATGTTTAGTAGTTGTAAATGTCCAAACCCCCAACTGAATATACAGTGCTTAAAAAAGGTGTGGAAAAAAAGGGTTATTGGGGTCTGGGAGGGTGGTCAGCTGGGTGGACAGGGTGTTTCTCTGCACAGCTGTTTTGTTACTAATTTGTGAAGCTGTAAGTGTGAGAAGCAGAATTCTTTAAACCAGTCAGGTATGTCAAATAGAAATATTAGGAAGGAAACAGATGTATGTAACCCACGTGGCTGTTCTCATCAGGAAAGCAGGAAGATGCTGAGTTGATATATTGGTCAGCTAGTCATTCTGATGTCAAGTAATTGAAGATAACATTGGAAAAGATTTTCCCCTCTGCAAAGGCCTCAGAAGCCTATTTATCCTGAAATAATCCCTAAATTTGAAGGGATTATTTGGGATTTGAGGAAAAGGAAATGAACTGATATTGTCACCATCGTGCTGTGAATAAGTTTGAGTTCCTGTGTGCTTACAAGAACTTGTCTAAAACTTCGTTAGTAGTGCTGGCAAATACTAGATGACTTTGCTTGCATGTTGTCTGTGTTTATGCAGAGTGGAAGCTATGGGAACTACAGGAGGAGTCTTTCACTAGGAAAGATTCACTGTTTCCCGTAACATGTTATGTCTGTTTCTTCTGTTCTTAAACAATTGTTACTGTATATTCAGTTTTAGTTTAGGAGCTTTCTGTAGGACCTACAACTGTGTTTAAAGACACGCTTCATAAAAGTCCCTTGATGACTTGTTCAATGAGTTGAATATATTTTTACTGAGAGACTTTTGGAGCTAGGCATCTTCAGGAGTTTCCTGGAGGATAATTTTGTATCCTGAAATATAGATAACTAGTCAGATAATTATATCTCAGTATAGCTTTCTATTAATAGCTATTCTTGCTGTAATATTTAGACATACTTCTAGAATTCACATAGCCTTTTGTCAGTTCTTTGTATTTCTGCAGCTTTCAGTGCACAAGAAGATTTCTGTTTACCAATTACAATTTATTTTATTTTAAATTATAAACATATGTTGTGGTATCCTTATGGGACTGTTCTGTAGCTAACTGCTATTTATGTATCACCCTGGAACTTTGGTTTCTGTGGTAATGATAAAAAATGCATGCTTTGTGGAGTTTAAATATGAAGAAATGACTTTTTAATTTTTGCTGAAAAATTCATGGATAGAACTCTTTAATGACAGGACTAGCAGTTTTGGTCCTTGCAGTTCTGTTTTTCTGTTCATTTACAAGCCACTAATATGTGCAAAGCTGTAAGTCATGTATTTGAAGAAACAGAGTTTTTAAGGAGAGGCTTGAATTGTTGTCAGAAGTAAGGACTGAGGCTATACAGAAAAGCATACCTTTTTCAGCTCTGCTGCTGCTAGTTTGTACTGCATCCTCAGGTAGGTGACGTCACCTGACTCATAGATGACAAAAGCTGAAGTTATGCTGGGACTAGGTAGGTATCTGCAAGAGATCTGGGTCTGAGCGCTGTCCGGGGCAGCGGTCTCTCATGACATTATCTGGAGATGGAAATCATATGAATCAAGACAAACTGTTAAATGGAAGAACATTGGTCCTGAAGACCTATGGCTTTCTGCTGTGGTCTAAGTTTAGTTAACTATAATTTTGTGGTGATGCACTGTTTAATGAGTTGGCACCATTTTAACCATTTCTGCAATCACTGCAGCTGTCTACTCAAGGAGATGCCAGCCAGGTGATCGGACCGCTCACAGAGGGACAAAGGAGGAATGTAGCTGTAGTTAACTCGCTGTACAAACTGCACCAATCAGTTCTGAAGGTAGGCTTCCTTTGGTATTTCTCTTCTTGCCATGTTAACTTTGTTGCTCTATTGTAACTATATTCTGCCATTAGCTGATGAGAACTCTTGACAAATACAGCCCAGTTTTGGGTTAAGAGCTGCACCTTGCTGTGCATTTGTACAACTCTGGGACTTGGCTGGCCCTGGTAAGCACTGCTATGTGGCAAATGGTCAATATTATAAGAGAAGTGAAAGATGTGTTTATGGAGAATAATCGCATCTCACAGCCTTGTTTTGTGAGCCTAAACAACTGAACAGATTCTTTTCTGTTTTTTCTCACCAAGTAAGCTCTGGCTTTGTACTGGTCAGCCTGATAGCCCTTGTCTGCATCTGTCCCAGCCCAAGCTTACCTTTCTCAGAAGACCCTCACTGCTTTCCCACAGTTGTGGCCAAACTGAAAAGGGGAAGGTAAAGGGTGAAATCAAGAAAAGCAGCACCTCACAGATACCTCCATGCATTGTTGCTGTGACCAAAGTCTGGCCTGGAAGAGTTTTCAGGACTAAGCACAGTTACGAGTAATTCCAGTTTACTGGCTTAGTGATGCTAATGGTTACAGAGTCTCTGTAAATTAAAACAAACAGCTATAGTGGAAGTTGTAGTTAATTGTGTTTAAATCCTAGCCTGATTAGAAAAAAGATCCCGAGTATTCCTGACTATGGGTATGTTTAAAGAATGTTAAAAAATGCTAAAAATCCTATAAAATTTGCTTGGATTTTGCAAACAGATGGTAGATCAACTTTTAAGTCTGCTTTCTCTGATGTATTTAGTAATGAACCTCATGTGCCTTAGTGTTGGAGGGAGATCTGGTATGATTCAGTCTTTGAGTTCAGTACTTATCTGGCTTAAAAATACTATTGTGCAGCATGTTCATAACTGTAAGGAAATCAGTAGAATATTCCTTCAGATTGTTCCTTGACTTTCAGTTCTAATGTCAGTGTAGCTGTACATAAACAGCTATTTAACATGTAGTATTATAGTAGTCATAATACTGAGAAAGAACAATTCTTTCAAATATATGTCATAGAGCTGCTTATATAGCTCTCCATAAATTCTATACTTAGCAGTTGGAGAATACACCACTTATTTTTATTCTGATTCTGTTAAACCTTGAGCTAAATTTCAGCTGAACTCAGCTGAATCGTTTCTTTGCCAAGGCAGAAGCAGAGTCCATAGGAAATTTGAGAGCAAAGGACTGATACTGGTGCATTGGAAATTCTGTCTGTATAAAACACATTTGATAGTTATCTATACTTATGTAAACTACTCATTACTAAGGATAACTCAGTGTAGTTTTCAATGAAATTAAATACTATGGATTCTAATAATTTGTTGAATGTTGATTATTAAAAATTACCTTAAAATTTTTAGGTCATTACCAATCAGAGCTCATTTCCAGCAGCCGCTGAGCAAACAGTCACAACTGCCTTAAAGGTAATTGAATGTCCATGTACTGCAGGGATAGGGCTGAGCTTTGCTTTGTTTGTTACGCTTAAAACGGGCACTTATTTTCCTAGGTATTATTTTGTGCCAGTATGTGTTAGTCAAAGGTATACGAATATTCTGAAATTTATATTTTGTTGTATCTGTAGCTACATATATATTGCGTGTGCCAAATGACTGCTTGAGTAGCATTTGTAATCAAGAATATTCTTGTAATGGTTGGAACCCAGATGTCATCTGACTGTGAAAATAAGTGTCTTTCTCTGCAGCATTTACACAGCAATAACTGGATCCTTCATCATCCCCTTACCCCCTAGCCACACGCATAAAATTATAATTTCTATGCTACCTGGTGCTTTTCTGTGGGGCGATGTGGATGGCCGTGCAGCGCTCTGTGGATGACAGCTATTCACATCCCTCCTGCTGTGCAGATGTGGGAGGGGTTGTGTGCAGAGGAACGAAGGGCAGCTTGTGTGTCTGGGGAATGAACAGCTGAACAAAGTGTACACCAAAACATGTACATTTACAAACCGGGAGTGCCAGATAGTTGTGCACCTTTTTGAAGGAAGGCTTTACATAGAAGTAGTAAACGGCCTTATTTCTGTACTTTACTGGTAAAATTAATTAGAGAGAAGTGTTATTTTAGGTTTTTGTCCTTCTATTTAGCAGTTTCTAATGCAGAAAGCACTGTTGAAATGAACTGTTTGTCAAGGTATTTTTGAGGTGTCAAAATGCAAATGCTTCTTTGTTTCCTTACTTCCGTCTTTTTCTTGTTCTATTTTAGGCAGTCCATGATCTGATGGGTAGTGCTGTTCAACCGTTACTGAACTCTGTAGGAGATTCAGTAGAAGCTATTATCATCACTATGCACCAGGAAGATTTTTCTGGGTAACTAGAAATATTTTTTAAATTTAACATTGCTTTAGTACGACATCCTGCATATGCATAATAGATTGTTATTGCCACAGTGTCCTTGGAGCAAGAGCACTTGGTTGAGGAAAAGGCAATGCTTTATGGTCAGTGAACACAGAAAGCAGGATTACACCTATCTATTGAAACAAATTGATCGGGTAGCAACTGTCTTCCTCACTTCTGTTTTGGGTTTTTGTTTGGGGTTGTTTTTCTTTCATATCTATTGCATAAAATTCATTTTAAATAGAAAAATAAAGCCAAGCAGAGGCCATTATTCTGCTTAAAAAATGCCTTTTCCTTTCAAAACTTATTTTTGGGGGAGACAGTATTCTTGTTTCTCAAAATAAAGTATATGACCTCTGATTAAAAATTACCCAGAAATCTTTCTAAAGTATTATGGAATATGAAATGGTTCAAAAAAATCTTTTTTATTGAAAGCTCAGATTTAGTGTATTATGCTATTTTCCCATAGCTTTTTAATTAAAATTTCCAGTATTCTTTATCTGCAAAGATCTTGAGTCCAATCTATAATTGAGACTTCCTTCCTGAGTGTTATTTTGGTGGTTCTCTCTGTTCTGACATTGCTTATATCATCATCAGATGTCCTGTTTTCTGCCTTGGAAATTCACTGAAAATAGTATGTTTTCAGAGGTGTTTTAAGTTTTCCTTTTTACTTGTCTTTTTAAACAATATTTTATGCTCTCCATCTTTCTTCTGCCACTACTAGCAAAAATACTTCTCTAGCTTGGATAAACTGATTCCAGCCAAAGGCTAAGTTTTGTTAGATAGCCTTCCTGAGTTTGGAAAAACTCTTTTGCCTGACTGTGATCCAAAGACAGAGAAAGGTGATGGATTTCTGTGCCCTGTAGCTTCTGTTCTGCTTCTGTGATAATTAGATTGACGTTACAGTTCCGGTTTTGAAGGAATCTAGGAAGCTAATTGTATACACAGAACAGGTTTGGAATAGGCTGAACTAGTAACCCTGCGATATGTGCTTGTATTTTCTGATCCATTACTAGAGTTTCAAATCAACAACTGGGACATTTAAATTTAGGGGCTGGATTTGAGGTTTTGGCTCCAAACTGGTGGAGGCTCTGCAGGTTGGGTAGGAGTGGGGTGATTTCCTTTATCTTATTAGGGTGGGAATGGCTGATAAAGAGATGCTTTTTGACTACAGTTTCAGAGAGTGCTACATGCTTTTTATTTTGAGTAGAAATGAGTCTCTTCGCATGGAAATCCATGCCATGACTTCGTGGGGTGGGAAAAAAATTAAAAAGAATCCAGTGGGTTTTGGTTGTGTTTTAAAGATGAATTTAGCTGTCCCCATTTCTTTTTTTCTTTTTTTTCTTTTCAGATCATTATCTGGCTCAGGAAAACCAGATGTCCCTTGTTCTCTGTACATGAAAGAACTACAGGGTTTTATAGCAAGAGTCATGAGCGACTACTTCAGACATTTTGAGTGTTTTGACTTTGTCTTTGATAACACTGAAGCCATGGCTCAAAGAGCAATTGAACTTTTCATTCGCAATGCCAGTCTAATAAGGCCCCTCGGTGAAGGTGGGAAGATGCGGCTTGCAGCAGATTTTGCACAGGTACCCTTTATACTGATTTCTGCTTTTTACTGTTAACTTTTGTCCCCATCAAAGTATGAGCAGGTGGTTGTAGAGATCGGTGCATTTCAGTTCTAAACATCCTCTCTGATGAGATACTGTATCCTGAGAAATGCATCCGCTAAGTAGTTGAAGATCCTTTGTCACCGTAAGGCACATTCAGGGAGGTCTGATAGCTTCCTGTCAAGTGACTGTTGCATTTAAATTCATTTTATCCCACTTGTCTGACCTCTTTGGAACATCCATCATTTGCCACCATTAATTCACTTCATTCTTTCTCTCTCTTCTAATGGAATGGCGTGTCGCTTTCTTAATCGCTTTATATATCACAGTGCCCACAGTAGTTAATTGCTAACTCAGCTGCCTTGCACTGTAGGAGACAAGCTAAAGAAATACCAGTATCTTGTGGAAGAACTGCCCTTTTGGTAATGGAAGAGCAGTTTTCTTGTGGGATTCTTGTCATGACCTGATTGACTGACTTGCCTCCCAGTTTTACTTAGCTCTTATACTGGACTAAAACACAAAACAAATTGCCAGATTAATACCCACTACCTGTCTACATTATCTATTGTATTCATATTTAAATTGTCAATAGTAACACCGTGTGATTAACTTGCCAAAGAATACAGGCATCCACTAGACTGGTCTGGGGGTCCCAGTTGTTGTTACCCCAGTGGAAAACGGGAATTAGCTGTCTGCATACCAAGTGCTACTTTTGGCTGGTAGGTAACTGAGGTAGGAGAAGGCGGCAGCGAGGGAGGAATCACTGCCATCTCTGCTCCTGCTTGTGCCTGCTTTGTATCATTTGCCTGTGAGTTACATACTCCTGAGTAAAGAGGTTTTTTATTCATTGCTCAAAAGTAGCAAATCAGCCTTTAACCACAGACGTTAAGGGGAAGTTTTCAGTTGCTTTCAGTGAGAAGGTTCCATTCCCTTCTCTGTTTTGAAGACAATGGCATAAAATTGGAGGGAAAAAAAGGACACTTGACTCCTCCTCTGGAAGAAATATAGATAATTTTTGTAATTTATGCTGCAGTACTAAACTAAGTTGTATAAATTTGGGAAATATCTCATCTGATCTAAGCACCTATTATAATAATACTAAAAATATCACTCATCTTCTTAAAACATTTTTCTCATTCTGACACTGGCTGCCTTTTAAGTGAAAAATGAAAGTATGTTTTCATCTAAATGTAGGGGGATTTGCATGTTCTTCCACACTGTGCTGAGTATAACTCCTGAATGGACAACTGTGTGAAGATGAATGTTCTGATTTCTCTTCTTTAGTACTGTGGAAGAAAAAAAGATAGGTTTTGAATTTGTTCTTGTCTCCTGCCTTCAACTGTTGCTGTATCTGGGTGCTGCCTTGAGTTTTTCTCATCTTCACATTACACCGTATTTTTGGCTTGTTTAAAAATGGGCTTAAGAAAGGAACTGTCTGGGTCCAGCCAGCCCCATACAGCCACCTCAGCGCTCACTGTGCCTTTGAGCATCTCTGCACAGAGCTCCTTGGGGTGTCCCAGGCTGCACAGGGGCTGTAGTGTCCAGAATGGCCTGAACACTGTATCTTCTTGCACATGATAACAGAAAACAGACTGAAGCATTTTGTACATGGAGGCTGCCTTGTATCCATGTTTCTGGGGTGTGTCTGCCTTTCCCAAAAACCTGGTGGGTTTTGGGCACATGCCGGTGATGCCAGCTCCTGGTAGCCTCACTGGGTAGGTTGTAGTTGCTCTGACCTGACCAGGAGTTCTGGGTACGTTTACTGAAATGCAGCTGTAATCCTGAACAGGACTCATTTCACTTCTGTGCTCCCATTCCTGTGGCACGTGGCTTTGTCAAGGAAAAGACTTGATTCTTCCAAAGAGAAGGGGAGGTTGCTGCTGCTTTGGGCTGAGGAGAGCAGGGAGCAGGTATTTAGTTGGGCTGCTGGCTTGATGGGAAGGATAAACTTTTCCAAATGGCCATAAATGCTGCGTGCAGAGGTTTTTTCAGTCCCAGAAAGGCACTGCATTGTTGGACTAAAGCCAAACCCGAAGGAAAGGATCTGCCTGGAAAGACACTGTGTGTGGAGGAGGAGGAGGAAGTTTGTTTATAAACTGTTTTTACTTGTGCTCTGTCATGTAGAGTCATTTTGAATTTTCTGTGCTTGAAAAGGGTTACATGTTCCTGCTTAAGTTGGTGTTTTGGTGTTATTTGCAAGCAAGATTTGGGTAGAAATCTGTCCAGAAGCTTTGATTAATTTGAAGTTCTATTCTAAACACACATGCAGTAAGTCAGATAATCTTCAGTTGCATCAGATTTTGGGTACCTCATGTGTTTGTGCACATTTCTTTCAGGGCACTCAGAGTTAGTTACAGCTGCCTTATACTCAAGCAGAATAGCTTTGGCTGAGAGTCAGATCTGAAAAATTTTGCGCTGCTCAAAACAACACGTGTCTACACAGAAGGGGGGAAACAGGCTTCAAGTTCTCTTCATTCAGAACTGGGTTCGGTGAGGTGCACAACAGCCAATTTTCTTGAGTAAGGCTCAGCTACTTAGGTAGTTAGGAATTATTGCTGTAATTCTGTTGAATTCTGTCTTACCCTGTTTCCAGTGCCAGTATTGCATTTTGCTGTAAACAGAAGTATGATAGGCTTGAAATATGCCTGAATATCATTAATATGATTTCATGAAGATCAGTGCTTACAGGAATGCAGAAACATCTTAAGCCCTAGAAAATGTCTGCAGTGCTGCAAGGTTATTATCACATACTGTGCTGTTCCTTGGGACTCTTGTTTGAAATATTTCCCATCTACAGGCTGAAGTCACCTCTTTTCTTGCTCTCAGTTTTTATGCAGGCAATTGCACAAGATTACTTTTCAGTTCACCTATAATCATCCTATAAATTCCTGGATAAATTTGTTTTCATTTGGTTTTGTATTTTTAAGGTGAACATAATTCAGTATTCATGTATGTAATACCAAATTTCACTTTTTGATTCAGTACTAGTCAGACTGAAAAAGATGTTCTCCTGGAGGCAAGCAAGCCCTGATGGTTTTTCAACATTTATGTTTCTGGAGAGTAGCAGTTCTTCTCCAGAGGACCTTTTAAGTTGCTTGGTATTCAGAGTTGTTACAGCACTTACACTTGGGCACACTTTGGGATTGGTGGCTTGTAGTTCAGGCCTTCCTAAAACCCAGTGGAAGTGCTGGACAATGCAGCAAACACTGAAATATAAGCACGATCCATTGAGAAATTTATTTAGAAGAAATGAGGAATCTACAGTAATATTTGGCATGGAAATTAGTAGTCTGCTACATAAAGTTTGTAAGCTGATACAAGAAAATAGCTGTTTATTAATGACAAATACAAATCACAAGTGCATTGAAATAAACTAGTCTAGAAATTGCAAAGACTAGGTAATTTTTATGCTTCATGGCATGAAGGCATGACATGATTTCCCATCTTTTTGTAGTGCAGGTGTATGTTTGTAGTGAGATGTAAGACAGGAGCCACTGTCTGTGCCAAGAACCCCATCTCATGACATGACTGTCTATTTTCAGCCTTGTCAAATGAACTATTTTTATTGGTCCTGTTTGAGTTAATACTATTCTACATACACCTTCATATATTTCTTATCTAGATGTGATTTATAGTTGGGTTTTTTGGCATTATTCAGTACTGTGTTCAAACAGTTTTGATGGGGCATAGTTAACACTACCACCAACTCTTCAAGTCTTTTATTAATAAATTACTGCAAAATGTTTTGGTTTTATTGAATTTTCCTAGAAAGATGTTTTTACTGTAGAAGTTGACAATGCTAAATTCTAGCGCAGAAGAAACGTTTCTATCTGCTGGTTAGTCTATGGTCAGAATCTGGTTTCCTGATTCAATATGTCACATTAAAAAAGCAAGAATATTAGGCATTTGGATTTTTAAAAATGTAAACAGATTTGCTCATTTTACAAAACATGATGATACAAGTGTGAAAATGCTTTTTATCATTTTTCCTAAAAAATTTCCTTTCAGCCATTTTGGAATTGCTGGATGGGGAGAAATGAAATTCTGTATCCCTTCAAAGCCAGCTTCTTGCATATAATAGTTCAGAGCTCTTCTGCTCCCTTGCTTGTTAAAGCATTCTCTCCTGGTGAATGGCTAGAAAAAAGCATTTTGAGTTAACATTTAAAAACTTGGAATTCATCTTGGCCAGGAGGAAATGTAATTGCTAAAAATTTAATGTTAAGATTTTTCCAGCTGAATAAACAGCTGTTTAGTAATGAGAGATCTTGAAAATACCACAATAGGCACTAAACAATAACTTCACCATGGGGTTTTTCAAAGCACTCTTCAATATATATGCATTATCTGTATCTAGACTATGTATTAACTTCACCCTTGGGTTGCTGAACATAATCCAATTAGAGAAGCCAGCCATGTTATTTATCTTTTACAATATGGCAAGCCAGTGAATAGTTCAACAGATAATTGACCACCTAGCCATGGGCTATGGCAGGGTCATAGGAGAAGAAAAGATAATATAGCCTTTTTGGGCTTAGAGAGCCAGAATCATTGAGGAGAAGCATATGCTGGGCAGGAGACTGCCACTGTGTTCTGCAAAGCGTAGCAAAATAACATGAATAAATAATGGAAAAGCAATAGGTTTTGAAAAAAGTTAGAAGAAACAAGGCAGAGTCATTAGGCCTTGTGTTCTAGCTGCCCCTTCCTTTTTGGCAGGCATGTGCACTTCCTACTGCTTCTCCTGGATCCATCCTGTGCTAATGATTATCTCACATTAGTCGACCAAGCCTCTGTGGTTGCAAATTACTGCTCGGACACATGATTTGTCACTGAATTTAAGCTGGGTATCTGAATTTTCAAATTTGCAATTCCGGGAGAGAAATTTGGAAAAGAAACAAGAAAATACTACTTACCCTCTCATATGTAAAGTCCACCCATAGGACATGGCTGTCTGAAAAGCCTTGCGCATATGATGCAAATACTGGCTTGCAGACAGCCAAAAACATCACCCAACCTGTAAAAGCTCACCAAAATGCTTTGGAAACTATAGATATATATCATAGCAAAAGCTGCTACAGTATAAACATGCTGCATGAATCAACAGCTGATACAGCTTCAGGTGATGACAGGTAGCAAAACCAAGAAGTGATGTATGCCCAGTCCTCTGCCCAATTCCAGCACCTTGAAAACAGCAGCTGCTTCAGCCGAAATGATTCCTCCCCGGCGCTCGCTCCAGGGCCAACGGTGCCTGCTGGCACGATGCTCAGTGGAAACACAAAACCCTGCATGGAGGGCCTGCAGAAAGGAATGTAACAGCAGAAGGATGCTGTAGCATCTCACTGCATCATTGGGCTCAGACAAATAGCTAAAATTCAAGTGAAGAAAACAATCTCAGTTATTATGCAAAGTACAGTTTTTATTGGAGAGACTGCGTTATAACACATAGCAGACTAGTGTTGTAAATTAAAAAAAAAAAAAGTTTCTGTAGTTTATGTACATTTTTACCACATTAGTTTTCACTCATTCCCACTCTTCATGAGTCAATTTGAGATGGTATAGTATGCTGCAAAGCTTAAAAACAATTTTTTTCTTTGGCAACTAGTATCTCACGAATCTACCATCTGCTGCCATTAAATCTATCTAGTTCTAGCAATACTAATAATTTCCTACAGTGAATAAAGGTTGAAGATGAAGTAATAGAATTTTCCAAAGTAAATTTTATTCTTTAGTACTTAAGACTAAAAATGTTGATTTATGGGAATTGCCAAGTATGTTCAAGAGCAATCACTTAGATTTGTTTTAATAAGAAATTGGTTAAGCTGTAGAAAGTTTCACTTATGTCTCATTACATCATATTATGTTTCAGGAGTGGAACAATCATTTGAAACTTATTAAGCAAAATTATATTTTGCTGTGCTGGGGTTTCTTTCCCCTCATGAGTACAGTTTGATCCATGCAGCTCTGTTTCCTCAAGTCAGACTGGCAGTTTGTTGCCTGTATCAAATTCTGTAAAGCACCTAAAAGAATTCTCTTCTCCCTGGTTCTTCACAGCTACAAGCCCACGGCTCCCACCAGAGCTGGGACACCAGCTCCTGCAGGGTGTCGGTTACTTCCAGCTGCCCCTAGCCAATACTGATGCCTGAAAAGAAGCTCTGGAGAAATTGGAGTCTTGCTCCTGTTTGTTTTTCAAGGTCTGTAGGGTTCTTGTATCATGCTGCAGCAAAGCCTACTTAATTAGCTCATCTTTTTGGCTACTTGTTCCTGATCCTGTACAACAGACCAGCCTCCTGGCTCCCACACGTGCTCAGACGTGTCCTGGGGGATCTGGGGGAACAGCATGCTGAACTTGCTCTAAGCTTCATCACGGTTTGTAGTTGGAGCACCTCACTGCAGAAATCCCCAGAGAGAACCTGCCTGTCCTGGGAGTGTGCGCTCAGCCTCGCTCCCTGGTGCCAGCAGATTCAGCCCGCGGCATGGCAGCTGCCGGCTCCTCCTCAGGCGTGGGGACGTTGGCTTCCCATCTGCGTGCCTTTTGTGCTGTCTGGTGGATAGCCTGCTTGCTCAGGAACTGCAAAGCTGGCTTGTACGTGCTCTTCAGCCGAAGAAACAGGTACCTCTCGCGCCTGCGTGTGGAGGAGGTGACCTAGCCCTCAGGCTGCAAGGGTTACGGAGGGACGGAGCAGGGATCCCACGCAGCTGTAGAGAAGGGGCCAATTCATAGCCTGGAGTGGAAGATTTGGGGGCCAGAAGGGCAGCAGGCAGGAGGGAGCCAGGCTGTTACCCAGGGCTGAAGCATTCATCTGAAAGCAGAAGACAAAGATCCTTATTTCTGCTTCCTGGATTTTTATTCACTTTTTGCTCCTATGAATTTCTGCTTAATATAAAATGCAGATTTCCAGTGGCCTGGAAATGCCTGATGTGGGGTATGTACTCCAAGGTTCCTAGGCTCGGGGAGCAGCTTTGCACTGCCTGTAGGCTAGCTCTGTGGGGCTTTCCCCGTCTCCTTCCAGAGGTGCCCTCCTTTCCTGGTCCATAGAGGAAGCGTGAGTGCCTGAGTTTGGCCCTCTGGCTTTCCCAGCTTGGTCTGAGTGTCGTGTAGGTGGGTAGTCCTACAGCATGACCCACCCGACCTATTTTAGATGTGTCCTGTGGGGAAGGATGCATCACACCCCAGGAGTGGCTGTTTCTCTCTACTGAGTATGAAGAGAACCTGTAAATGTTGAGAAGTAGGTGAGATGACTCCCATCCTGCCACCTGCTTTTTAAGATGGGTGCCTGAAGTATATGGCCTTGATTTGCATTAATTGCTAATTTAATTTCTTCTGGGTTTAGATGAGCTACGGCATCACAGTTGGCCACACCATCTTTCTTGTTTGTGCTGGTACCCCAGCATAGTTACATTCTCTGGGTGAAGCTGGTGGCCCGGCAGCCAGCTCCGGCTGAGGAAATTCTACAGCTGCAAAGAATAATTGTATTAAACACTTAACTGTAAATAGTGTCGTATCACAAACACTTTGGAACTCATTCAGCAATGTTACTTAAATGGGAATATCATTGTATGGTGTTTTTGATCATGTTACTTATTTTAGCTCTCGTCCTTTGAAACTTGGCTTAATTGTGCATTATGTGGAAATCAAAGTGTGAATAGTCTTTCAAGTTGGGGATTTAAAAAAGTGTATGTGGAGAATAAAACTTGCTTCTCTCTGTTGACTGAC
The DNA here is from genome assembly GCA_035590275.1 of Ibycter americanus. Lineage (NCBI taxonomy): Eukaryota > Metazoa > Chordata > Aves > Falconiformes > Falconidae > Ibycter > Ibycter americanus. The sequence continues at coordinate 92,013,076 of JAVJGI010000060.1, forward strand.
ATTTCAGGAATGCAAAAAGTAAAGACTTAATGCAAATCTGGCTAAAATTACTTTACCGATGAGGTGATTTGAGTGGTGGTATTTGTATTAGTGTGCATACTAACTGAAGTTTTGCCATGTAAGATTCATGTTCGGTCTGGGATCTGGAAGCGAAATTATTCTTTCTCACTTCTGTGTCCTCACTGTTGATGAAGAGCTGGTGGCAGAATTTATTCTCATGTGAATGATGCAAAAACCCAAGCAGAACCTGGCTCTTGTTCGAAAAGGCAGGTGAACTCCAGTGCTTAAAAAACAGATAGTGTTTAAAAATTGTTTGTTTTTAAAGACAGCTGCTGTAAGTCAGAGACCAAACAGTATGAAAATAAGTATTAAAATAATGCTCTTACTGATGCTCTTTTGCCTGTGATTCCATGTGACCCTGTGACAATAGGTCCCAACTGCCTTCTGTCTAATCTGTGTAGGTTTTGTGCCCCAGAATTTGGGGCCAAGTGTTCAAGAAGGAATCACCTTAACCTTGTCCTTCACTGAAGGAAAGGGTGCTCAACTGAAATGTGTATGCATTTTTACTGCTTTAGGAGTGGTTTATGGAGTCTGGCCTAGATTTTCTTTCTTCCCAGGCTGCGGTCAGATTTTTGGGGTATTGACATATAAGCGTTTCATCAGAAAACTCATCACCAACAAAATAAACCTGCTGCGAGAAATAAAGCTTCAGTCACAGAAAGCTCGCAAGACCCCATCTGTTCTTAACCAGAGACTACCACTGTGGTTGGGATCTCATGGGATGCTTACTGTGTTGCCAAGAATAAGGCAAAAGTCTTGGCTCGGGCAATGCGGTGTGACAAGAAAGGTTAGCTTCTTGTCTCAGATTCAGCCACCAGCGAGAAGTTGGTGACTTGGTCTGCAAGTCTGGATTATTGCTTAAAGGCAGGCTACTTCAATACCAAGTTTTATATTTTTGGAAAATCTATTTCACATTAAAATGTTTGTTTTTATAGATGGAGTTAGCAGTAGCACCACTGTGTCGGCGAGTGTCTGACCTAGGAAAATCTTACAGGCAGCTGAGGTCGTTCAGGTGAGTTGCAGTCGCAGGAACTTGCAATTGGCAGTCTGACCAAACTGTATTGCAAAACTGTTTTTTACCTCGTGTTAGTTCTGATTGAACTGAGAGCTTTTTTGGCAACACCCACTTGCAAATTAGAAATAGATTAAAGTTCTTCTAAATTTTATGCAGAGAATAACTATGATTTAAAAAATCTTTGTCATGCAAATGTTGGCCAAATTGTACTTTTTTGTGTTGCTTTCAGTGCAACTTCTGTATGACAGTGAGTTCTATAGTTACCTTAAGTGTTTTCACTGAAATATAAAATGTAGAGTCCTGTGTTGTTTAATTACCTTAGGCAACTTCTGTAAATTTTTACAAACTGAACCTGTGTTGAAAACATAAGATGCAGACTAGTGGAAGAAAATGAGGTGATTCTATCCTAACACCATATTGCCACCATATAGGCATTTTTCTAATGCATAAGATAAGCTTTTTCTTTCTTTCACAAGTATATTGTTACCTTTTTCCAGACCACTGCTGTTCCAGACCAGTGAGCATATTGCCAGTAGCCCAGCTCTGGGAGAGGTTATTCCATTCAGCATTATTCTTCAGTTCTTATTTACAAGAGCACCACCAGAGTTAAAATCACCCTTCCAGGTAATAAGATTAACCTGTCTTTCCTTTCGAGATGTCCTAAGGAAGGAGGAATTAATATTGTAGTTTGCCCTAGTTATTTTAGTTTAAAAGTACTCAAGCCCATACGTTCTGTGATTTGATGGCGTTTGTTTTTGTTGTGGCAAAGGTGTTATAGTCATTGACTTCATATTTTGATTAATTAACAGTAGGAAGAGAATAAGCTGATTTAAAATAGACTCTCAATTCTTTAACATTCTGTCAGCTCATAGAAGAAATTGCAGGTCTTATCCCAGACTGCAAATTGCCTGGATCCTGCTTATGTAAGATGCAGGAAATCTAGATTCAAACCCCTGTCAGAACTGGGCAAACAGCTGATGCAGGAGATCATCTCTGAGCTTCCAAATAATGTATTGGACTGGTTCTGTTAATTGTCTCTGACTCCTTAACTCATTCTTCATCACAGCAGTATTAAGAGAGCCTCATGTGGCCTTCATTTACGTCATCTTTGATTCTGAAACTGGTGTGTGTGGTTTCTTTTTCACATTTTTGTGTAACTGGTGCTTGTTTGTGTTTCTCTGTATCAGAGAGCTGAGTGGTCCATTGCCCGCTACTCCCAGTGGCTTGATGATCATCCATCTGAAAAAGACAGGCTTGCTCTCATACGGTAAATGCTTTTTTCTTCTCTACATTTATGATAATGGAGCAGTAACTTAGTCCTGCATGCCAGGACCAGTCTTGAAAGGTAAAAAAATGTGCTATAGGAGGTGTATCATAAATACCATTACCCTTTCTCCACTCAGGGGATGAGTTGCAGCATGGCAGAATAGATAAACTGAACGCTCACCTTTACCCCCTGTGCCCAAACCCTACAGTGCCTTTGGAAGGAGCGCATAATCCTCTTGCAAAAGAAAGAAATAATGCACAGTGATGGTTTAAATTAATACTGTGTTTTAGCAAAACTGCCTCTCTCAACTGTTGGAAAGTCAAGGCTGTAGCTGTCCTGTCTTCTGTATCAGGAAAGAGAAGCTTTGGAAGCTTAAGCAATGAAAATGTAGACCCTTGTTACAGTCCTGTAATGTTATTCTTCAGGAAATCAGCCTGGAATCTTTAGGAAGTGATAATTATGCCAGATTTTTAAAATCTTCCTAGGGTAGATGACTATAGCTAAATGCTATTTTGCATCTTAAAATGTTAGGAAAAGTTATGAAGAGTCTTGTTTTATAAAACAAGCAGATGTTTGAAGTATGTTAGAGACATCAGGTGTGTTGTATGAACATGAGAGAGCCAGCCTGAGGATGCTCAGGATTCAAGGCTCAGGTGATCGTTCGGCTCGTAACGCCCTAACTCTTCCAGACTTCTCGGTGTCCTGTCCTGAGCTCAGTGTCACCCACTCCACTGGCACGGGAAAGGTGGTCATGCTTAGCTGCACCAGGCTTGATCTGGCCTGCGAGCCAACTCTGTCCTTGAACTCTGTGCATGAATGTTGCCAGCTTTTCATGAAATCATGAAAGCTGACTTTTAAGTTCCAGCCAGCAGTGGTTGTGCTTGAGAAATGGACTGTTATCTGTCCACACTTTTAAAGCAGCCAGTAGGAGTCTGCTATAAATATTTACAGTTCTTGATGCTGATAGCACCGTACAGTCCGGTGTAGTGCTTGGGCCAGTTAAGGAAATACTAGTTGATCACCAGTACATGTTAGTAGGATTTATTTCCAAAATACTAACCCACAAATTGTGTCTCTTCATATGTGTGTTAAAAGAGTATTTTTTGAAAATCGTACATGTTGTTAGTCTAGTTTGATACAAACCTAGGTTTTCTTGATTCTCAAGGAATGACACCTTGAATTACAGGGGAATGGATAGTAAGTGTAGGGCTAATACAGCTGTATATGTAACTTTGTTATTAATATTTCGATTGTAATTTCTGTCCTGGTAGTACTGGCAAAACTGACAGTGTTGAATTTCAGAGATGTCAGGGAAAGCCAAGAATGCAAATCATTTGAGAACTGATGGGATTTTATTCTCTTCAGTCCTTTTACACAAATTTGAAAATGCCATCCTTAAACTACAACACATTTTTGTCTTTTCTTGCAATTAAATTTCATCCAGACTGATTCAGTTAATGGGCTTGCTGCTGGTCATGTTCAGACACTGATAAATTTCTCTGACCACAGAGGTATTAAGGGACAAGCCTTGGGACGAGGCTTTCAGGCAGAGTAAGTGTCATCCTTTAGACCAGGTAGTGTAGCTGGAATACTTAAGCTTTTCATTTCAGTGCTTTCATTGGATCCTTTATTCATTTTGCATGAGATACCATTAGTAAAGTATTTTAACTTTTTAATCTCAAGAATGTGCTGCTGCAAGGTTACCATTTGGCAAGGTTATCACTTGAGCACTTTGTGGTCCTTTTCCTTTTGCACTGTGGAGTGCTTGGACTTGCTCAGACATGCATCCTCCCAGGGCATGGAGAGGGCAGCTTTGAAGATCTGCCCTTCCCAAAGGCCTCTGTTGGCACTCCAGTGGATCATCTCCCCTACTCTTGGTACCAGAGCGAGGCTGTTTGGCACTGCCCGTGCTTGACTGCCTCTCCATCCATCCCCGGGCCCACCGCTTGCAGGCATCACTTGTGCAGCTGTGCATGAATTAACTACACTGGATTTGTCAAGCAGACTCTTCCCTTGGGGTGGTGGTGTAGGCAGCTCATGTAGCACTGCATGTCTGGGAGCAAAGAGTGGGGGCTAGCTGAGCAGTGCTTGAACGCAGTGAGTGAAGGGGATGGTTCTCCTTTGCAGACACTGGCAACCTCTGCAGGCATTGCTGTATGCATTCACGTTTTTATCATCTTCTCTCATGCCTGTTAGTCATTTCTAAATAGGCTGGGTATCCATACATAAGGCAGGCAAGCAAACATCAGTCACTAGTATGACCATGTTTCACTCATATGTTAATACTCAGTTGGAAGATTTCTGAGCGTCCTCTTCGTGTGTCTTATATGAACTCAAGTCGAACTACAGGCATCTTGCTCGTTTGTCTTTTGTCAATCACCCTCTTCAAGCTTTTTCCGCCTGTAGTTGTTCAGCTGTGCTAATTGAACCTTGGATATTTTGAGCCTTTAGATCTCTGCATTGGCCTCCATCAAGAAATTATCTTTACATCTGCTGCAACCTTGCATATGGTAATTTTCTGCAACTTCCCTTTGCAATGACTGTCCCATTGCTCTAGGGACCTGCTGCTTATATATTAATTTACTTGTGTTATCAGAATCCTTACAGCTTCATATTAAAGCTAATTGGAGTGCTGCTTCTGCTCTGCAGATCTTAAGTGCTTCATGTGCAATGTGGTGTTAATGTTATGAATTAGTGGCTTGTATTCAGCTCGAAGGGTGGGATTTACCTGGCCAGAGGTGTATTATCTAGACTCCCTTTATAGTCAACAGAGAGAAACAGGCGCTGCTGGGGCTGATTCATCTCATCCTGAAGTAGGTGCCTAAAATAGGTCAGTTGCATTGTGTCCTGAAAGCTCCATTTTCTCTGCTCAGTGAAGGGAGCGTGGGCTGGGACACAGGAGCTCTCTCAGGCAGACAGCTGCCCTGCAGGCATTGAAAGTTAGGTGAGATGACCCTGCTGCAGGCATCCTCCCGGGGAGTGGGATTGTGTTGAAAGGAGCACCTCTCTAAATGGCCAGGGTGCTTTTTGTCTTTTGCAATTAAGTTTGAAAACTCAACCTCTCTTCTGTAAAAGAAACCCTGTGGGATGTGGCAGGATTTGAGCCAGCCCGAAGGACAGTTCATCCTCTGAAGGGCCAAATTCTTATCTTCCCATTAGAGTGGGCGTAAACTCTCCTTATTCAAGCTCACCCTTGCTGGAGCAGAGTTGAAAGGCAGGCCCAGTGAAGGGTTCATTTTCGTAATGAGCTGGTGTGCTGAGCTGGAGAGCAGCTCTGACCACTAACCTGCCAGGGGGCAGGGACAAACGCCAGCTTGGGGACCACCACAAAAGCCCCATCTGTGCATTAGGTTCAGTCTCGCTAGGCGCAGCAGCGTGACAGCTTTGCTGCAAGCAGCAGAGCTGTGCTCGGTCACCGCGCTGTTCGGCTTAAACCAAGCAAGCAGCAGCCAGGCGGCGTGGCTGGAGGGCTGCCGTGTGCTGGCCCTGACGCCTGCGCCTCCCAGCACTCCCCCGGCCAGCACCAGGCCATTCATAAAAGCCCTCGGTGTCACTTATGCTTGTCTGTCAAGGCACGGTTCCTTTGATGTCTTTATTATGCAATCTGGAACGAACTGGAGATGTCTCTTGCTATTGCGTTATGCTGTTGGAGGTTCTGCTGTTCAGTTTTACAGTAACTTTTCTAGCACTCAGTTAAATAGATCTGGTGTCAGACGGGTCTGCTCTTACACAGCGTAATTGTCTCTTTTCCTCTTTGCCCTGAAGTTTGCAAAGCAAGTAGACTTTTAACAAAGTACTCAAGAAAAGCCCGGCCCTGCTGCCCTCCCGCGGCCCTGCTAATTGATCAGACCTGAGTGCACAGGGTGCTACCCTGCTACTGAACAGAAAGACAATCCCTGCCTCTTCTGAAGTTTACAATTTAAATCAGGTTCCATTTGACTGAGGCAGAGCCCAGGAGGGTAGCCGCTAGTTTTCACAATTCCATATAAAATTAACTAATTAATTAGAGTAATTTTAAATTATATGCGTTAAGATCTCTTTAAGAACCACAGCCAAAATCATGTACTTTTTTTTTTTCTTTCAACTGTAGATACAAATCTTCATGGGTTGAAATAACATTTTAAAAAAGAACTATCTGGGTCTTATATAATCAGCTTGTCCTGATTTCCAAGAAAGCTCATGTTTTTTGCTCAAGCAAGTGAAGTAATTTAATAAGTGCTTTAAAATCCTTTTCCTTATGTGGGAGGGCATCTTAAACTTAGATTTTTTTCCCCTTACTTCTTATGGCATTTTTAATGAAGCATTAATATATGCAGAACATCCCACCAACCCTCTTTCCATAGCTCTCTTTTACAAACAATATTTGTAATGTATACCGTAGCTTGTCTTTTAAAATAGAAACAGATTGCCGAACAGGTTTTATGTCCTTTATTAGATTGGAAGATGCTGAATTTAGGGCATTATTTAGTCTAATCCCTTCAAGAGTATGTTTTGTATATTACATAAACAGGGTTTCTTCCATCTTCTTAAACATCGGTAATATAACTATAAATTACATCTTTTTATATGACAACAGCTGTGATCTCTTCTGTGCTGGAGACTTGATGATACTGCTTTCACCCATGATGCCATTTATTTTTCCATTACTACTTATATACTAGTGTTTTTACAGTGTCCTCTACAGGAGCAAGCCTACTTTTTTTTTAAGACAAGATTTTAATGGTAAACTGGTGCATCTGTACTGAATTCTGTACTGCCAGCATAGTTTACAAAGGCTTGTTTGAGCTAGGACTGGTAAAGTTCCCAAAAATGTCATCATAAAATCTGCATTTCAATTGTTAACAAAGCTACTAAACTCATTTATCTCCCAAAGTGAAGTACACTCATGTAGGCATCTCGGCAGCTTCAGTGAAGCAGCTTGTCACAAGTTGCCTGGCTCAGGCAGCCTGAGCTGGAAGCAGCTGCACGCCGCAGCAACCACCTTGCTTTGCCATAAGCAGCTTCCTGCACTGTCCGTGTTTCTGGATGTCGCATGCCTGAAATCCCACCCTTAAGACTTAGTAACTGTCTTCAGAGAAAGAAATTTCCTGTCCAAAATGTGCTTCTGAAATCACATCTATTTTGTGACTGTTGATGCTTTCGGTTCCCTTCCCAGCCCATTCCTCCCTTGCTCTCTGAAGCAACCTCCCTGTTATTCTCTGGACTTCAAGCGTCCTTTCTCCCTGGATTCATGATTTCTGCCATTTTACTACCTGGACCTTTTGTTACCAGGAATGCTGTTCCCAATAGGATAGACAGGCTTCCTGGCCTGTCGCCATTGTGTCATTACCGCAGGCAGCCACGCAGAGGAGAGTTTCCTGAGCTGATCAGAGCTTGACCATGATTATGAGCCGTTCCATGGTCACCCCGCAGGGTATGGAGCTCCTGGTGGCTGTGGCTGCCTCTTGGCTCACAGCCTTTAGCAGCTGCAGCAGCTTTTCATCCTCTCAGTCAGTGTGAGGCCCCTCTGGCAGCTTTCTTACAGCTGCCCAGGTGGGAAGCAGACTGCTGCTCCGCCTTGATGGCTACGTGAAGCAGGTAGTTCTCCAGGCCGGTTCTGTTCTAGAGGTGCCCATGTCATCTGTTTGATGGTAGATGTTTCTCCGTGACTTGTTCATTCTCTTGGCACTGCAGTTCCCGTCAGTGTTTCCCCCGGGGTTACAGTGAAACTCTCACCAGCGGGAGATGGGACATTTGCAAAATAACCTTCACAAGCTGAAGGCTGACGAGTCAAGGGAGCCTAACATTAACGTTACATTTGATGAGAAGTCGGTGCCCACCATGCCTTTGTCATTAGCAAAACTCGTACTGTCTGAGAAGAACCAAGTTTCTGTTTTAGCATTTCAGGTAAAGTTATTGATTATGAATTGCATTTTAACATTCAACCTTAGAGCATTTAAATAGGTTTTTTGGAGATGGAAGCATGGGACGTGGGAAAATAGTGAATGCATTTAGAGTATTGAGAAAGCTTTTTTATTTGCATTGTTAAGTATAAAGCTGTACAAGGTCTGTTAGAAAAATGCTTAAGAATTCACCTTATAGTATTGATGGAGTAGTAATTATTGGTTGTCTTTTGAGCAGAAAAGAGAGTTACAATGCTTCTGGGTTGGTCATATTGATGAAGTTTGTCTCTTTGAAACAACCCAAGCAAAGCCATGGTAAAAGAGCAAGCACAGCTGAAGAGAGCTGGCCAAGATCAGCTTCTGTTGGCTGTAGGTCTCTGCTGGGAAGGAGAAGGGTCTGGGCAGTTCTGAGGCTGCCAAACAATTTGCCCAGTTCCTTTTAGCTGCTTTTTGAGTTGTAAGAGGACAGTGGCTGCCACTGATGGAGTTGGTTTTGCCAGTTAAATCAGATTCTTTTGAGGCAGGAGAGAAAGATAAAAGCTGCTGGAAGGTGTGACAGCAGGGCTCTTTTAATACTGTGTGGGGCGCTTAGTGTGGCCTAAATCTCATTCCCTCTTGTCTGATCTGATGGGAATAACTGTCTGGCTATGGATTATCAAGGGCTGACACTGAGTGGTTTTGGATGCTGCTTTTAAGGTAAAGCTTCTCCCTTTCATCTGAAGGGATCTGGTTATCTCTGTCATCTTTTTCAAGGGCTTTTTCAAAGCAAGGAGATAAAGTCAGAAAGGGATAGCAGTGTTACCATCTGGACAATGATGCCAACCCACGACTTCACCAAGAGGTGTCAGAGCTTTCTAAGTTAAGCAGGTCAATATGGTTGTTTTTTTCTATTTTCAGCTTTTGATGACTTCTATTTGGGCCCAACAAACTTTGGGGAGGGTATAGAGGACAAGAGAGGGACACTGGTGAGTGGAAGGGAAGAGATTCAGCAAGATGAATGACAGTTGCAGTAAGAAAACTGTCACAGGAGTTTCTCAACTGTTATTTTTAATAGAAGATTCTTTGTAGAAAAAATTCTTTGTAGAAGGTAATGAACATCTAACATGTTCAACGATTACTGCTGACCAGAGCACTTGAGTGCTGACCTGAGTGGAAATGTGAGACACATGTGACTCTTCTGAAGCATCTTCCCTCATCATGATGGGATCCTTGACACTTCCCTGCCTCCATCTCCCACCTACTGCTCAGTCTGCTCATCCTGCTCATCCCATGCTCGCCCCTTGTAGCCATGAGAGGTCAGTTTAACTAAAAAGCACAGTTACTGCTGTCCCTCTCCTCCTCTCGCTTCTTCTCTTTAAATCTTGGGATTTAAAACTTCCCTGCAAATGTGCGTGATCTCTCTGCTGTCTGTCGTGTTGACGGCCTTTGCTGGGAGTGAGGTGGGTTGCACCCGGAGCACTCTGTGGCTGCAGCAAGCCGTTTTTCAGGTGTTACCTCTTTCCTGTAGACCCTGTGCTGCCCCCCAGAGACCACGGGGAAGAACAGGCGGAAGGTTTTCCGGGAGCTGACCTGGTGCAAAAAGTCTGCTCCATTTTGGCTAGATAAAAGAAATACTCTTTCCCTGCCTCTCTGGCTGTAACAGGGGATAGCTTTTCTCTTGGTGTTTGTTGATGTGCAAAAAATGCAAAGCGGCTCTTCCGAGCATGTTGGCACCTGGTGTGGGTCCCTCAGCAGTAACTCACTGTTAAGTTACCAAAACTGAAGAGCTCTCAAGTGCACCCGGGCCAACACGAGGGACTGTTTCTGTGCTCAGTCACTGCGTTCTTCTGAAGCCTCTCAACTCACCGATCATCTGGTCCATCCTCCTTTTGCATCCCCTCAGTGTCGGGCAGTGTGCCCTGGGCTTCAGCAAAGAGGGAGCCCGAAGTCCAGCTGCCCTGCCTAGGGCTGTCAGCAGCTGTGCCGGGTGGTGGGCAGCACCTCGTGCCTGCGCCGTTTCATTCTCATCCTGTGCTCAGAAGAGCTGCCTTGGGTCTGTTCCTTGGTTGCCCAGCTGCACTCTCACCCGGCCAAACTCCATTAGTGACACGCGTGTGCGCACGTGCTGTTTGTGGACACCCAGCTCCTCCTGTTGCCCTCCGGCAGCGAGGCTTACGGGTCGGCGCCTGGCTGCGCTGGGGGTGAGGAGCGCTGGCAGAGCGGCTGCAGCCCCAGGGCCAGCTTGCGGGCTGGGCTGCCATCGCTGTCACCGGCTTCTCGGAACCCAAAGCTGACTCCTCTCTCCAGCAAACTGAAGGCTCTTGGCCTCAGTAGCATCCCCACTTGTTAATATGTGAACTTTGATGGAGATTCCCAGCAGCACTCTACCATGGGTGGGTTTTAGTTTCCATTTAGGAAGTTCAGAGCCCTTGCTGGTTTAGCGATAGCTTTACTTGCGGGCAACAGTGTGTTACAACCCCGCTTCTTCCTACCATCTCTTCTGGTTTGCCAGGTTTGGTGGGCTCATCTGTAGCTTCCCAGTGTTGCAGCATCTTGGTCTCTCCTCTCTCATCTTATTCCAGGAGGAGACTGTATGTGCATGTCAAACACAGGGTGACCCTCACTGTTCAGTGTTTTCCTTAAGCCCTGCCCAATTAAATGCCTTACTGCTCATCAGCTCCAGTTGCCAGCAGGCACATAGGGGTTTGCAGCGCTGCCTTAGGTCCCCTGAACTTTTTGTGCAGGAATGCAGTATTCCACCACAAACCCGTCTGTTGGAACTAGCAGCGAACATAAACACAGCTACGCCTTGGCCCAGCCCACCACCCCGCCGCAGCTGATGGGTATTTACAGGCACAACCCTGCAGTTGCTCTCAGTGTTACGATCTCCCTCAGGCCTGTGCTCCCCTGTCACCAGATGTGCACAAGAACCACCTACCTTCCCCCAGCAGGACTGGGAACGTTCCTGCCACGTCACCAAACCCCGGCGGACCCCTCACTGGCAGAGCAGCCATGCTGGTGTGTCCCGCGCTGCCATAAAGGAATGCAGGAGACAAAACCGAGCCTGCTTCCCCACACGGCGACCCAGCGCGACCGTTTCAGCTCTGCTGTGTGGGTGGTGGCAGCACGACCCGCTGCCCTGCGGGATGGTGCCAGGGTACAGCTGGGAAGGGCCGCGGTGACAGCCTGTAGTGGCACTGCAGCTGTCACCAACCAGAAGAGGAACAGCCATGTACCGGGAGCTGTCTTAATCCCTACTTGAAATGGGGTCCTGTTTGTACACGTTTTCCTAAATGTCAGTTTTGCTGTAAATAGCACTAATGGAACATAATATAAACAAGTTTTAGAAGGAAACCCCAAAATCATTGTATCTATTAAATGAAGAAACGGGAGAGAGGAAATGGAGAGGAAAATCAGATTAGAGGCTGTATTTAAGTAACTATGGCAAAACCAACTTGGCCTAGTTAATGAACTATTAAGCCAGAATGTGAACAGATCAGCATTTACAAAGTCTTTGCTTTACAGATACGCTGGCACTCATCAATACCGTTTACCAGAATTGTTGGATGAAAGGTGGCCCTCTGTTGTACAGCAAGTTAAATTATGTACACACAAGGACACCACCGTTTCCCATTTTAGCTTTGAAGTGCCTGTATTTGTGCAACTCACACAAGACTTGCTTCTGTGACATCCTACAAGAAAAACACAGCGAAGACGCAGAAGCACACACGTACACTTTGTGGGTTAGTGCAGCATTTCCCTAAGGACAGCAGCAGTTCAAAAGACTTAGCCAGGAAATCACCTCAAGGCATCTCAGTTGTTCACCAGTGCCCCAGTTTTCATTCTGGAAGTTGTACTCTTAGCGTCTGCAGCAGCTGCAGTGTATTCTTTTCATTTCTAAAGGTTACCAGTACAGCAACGTGCCCGAGTCCGTGCGTCAGAGCTGTCATTTCAAGCCATCTGCAACATGCTGCTGCTGCTGCTTATTTAAATGTTAACTTTTTCGCTCCTCAAAACATGCAAGAAACGAAAATCATGAAACAATCACGTAGAGCTTTGTAAAGCGTTTTCTGCCCACCTCCTTCCACAGAGATCTAAAAGCATCTGAGGAAAATTCTGTAGTGGGGACAAAGTCAATTAATTTCAGGTGCAGATCCTGCACTTACAGTACTTGTATGCTCTTTAATTGCTTTAGCTATTTTTTTTTCCTTAGCGGTGCACTGGAAGCTTACGTTCAATCAGTAAGAACGAGAGAAGGAAAGGAATTTGCACCAGTCTATCCCATAATGGTTCAGCTGCTGCAGAAAGCGATGTCTACCCTTCAGTGAACATATCTGGACACCTCTCAAACAGGGAATGGACAGTAACACAGTCACCAGTCTTTGGTGCCACATAAATACTTAGGGTTCATGTAAATTATTCCCAAATACGTAAGCTTTACAATGAAATGTGTTTACTTCATCGGCGAAACTTCCATCTTCTTGCTTTCCGTTCACATTGTAAGAACTTATTTATACACAAATATTATAAGGAAATCATATAATTTTTATGTGCTGTAAGTCTGCATCTAATAAAAATGAATCACTTCAGCATTCCTTTTGAATTTAGAAAGGTATAAAATTAGAACATACTCAAATATTACAGTATAATTGCTGAGTATCTCAAATAAGGAAGTAGCTCTTTTCCTATAGTTTTAAACAGTTGGATACATTTTAGGCTTATTGAGAAGACAGTACTTTTGAAATGCTAGAATCATCGGTTTCCATCTAAAAATCACTGATTTTAACACAAGGAAAAATATTTATAAATAATGTAAATTATTCTCTATTGCACTGCTATTCGCTTTGGAATAATTCATATTGATTTCAACTCTTTTGTTTAAACTGTAATAAAGAACATTGACTATCCAATCCTGAGTTCAGCATTTGAAATTCTTCAGCAACTTCCTAACTGCAAAGCATCAATACATACCTCAGATGGTTCACACACCGACTTCCATGCAGAATGTGCTCCTCTCTGCAGGGCTGGCCTAATGATTAGTCATCTTCATTTTATAAAATACACAACACCAAGTTTTAATGAATTTATTTGAAATGATATACAAGAATATAGTGTGCAAAAATCTTAGGGGCAACATCATGTAGACGTGTCATAAACTGAAATTTACAGTTGTGATTCTTAAAAAAAAAACCAACAAAACACACAGCTGTTTAGTACATGAAAAGCTATAATTGTAAAAGTTCACAGCAGAAGCAATTGTAATCCTAATGCAGCTGCTCTAATTTTTAGACAGTTGAAGGAAAAAAAAAAAGTAAAGTGCAAGTGTTGCACGTATAGTTAAGTGCAAAGTTTGCCCCCACCATAAAGATGTCTTATGGCAAAATAAAATGTTGTAGAATATGTGGCAAAGACAGAACACAGAGTTAAAACTATGATGGTGACGATATCAACAGCACCATTTTTCTTGAGATAATGCTATTTATTCATTTCATCCTGTCCTGGGCCGTAACAGCTCTCGCTAGTGCCAGCTGGTGCAAAAATATCTCCCTTGTGGATACAAATGTGATACGTGGCAACCCAAGCAGCAGCTCCTGTGCTACATTACACAACACTCTCCACTTACCGCGTGTTCTGGGTAACTTGCTGGCATCTGGGCAGGCTGGGAAGCTAGAGGCTGGTAATGCATTCTGCCAATTCAGAAAAACCCAGGCCCCAGAATCGTAATTAATAATACGGTTGTGCAATACATATTAATCAGCAATAAGAATCAATGTATATAAACAGCTGTTACATATTTTAAAATTCCCCTTTTTGTACATTTTCTTTAAAAATAAACATTTATACACATCTCCTTCGCCTCTTTCTAAAGTACTTTAGCACCACAGGATATCCATTTTCAAGCCTATATTACCTGATACATATATGAAGTTTGGAAGAAAAATAAGGCAATTTGGTTTAAATTGTTGATAGTTTTAGCTTACTTAATGTTCTATTGTAAAAAGCAAATCTGCACTCGTATTAGATCATTTCCGACTTGATGGTGCCAGTATTTTATGGTCACACAAAGTCACAACAAATAGTTAAGACCTTGATCTTGCATCTTCTTGCCATCAAGCAACAGCCATTTTGTAAATACAGAGTTAACAGGAAAATTCGGGCTTAATGCTGTTGTGAGCCCTGAGAAAAGAGAAGAGAAAACCAGGTTAGTGGTTACCAAGCAAAGGGGAAGCAGACCTTACTTTAACTCTAGCAAACATTTGTTTTGAAAGCCACAAGTACTTGTAATCATTGGCCAGTTATTCAGAAGAAAACAAAAGGCTGAAACAGATTATTTTATCCCCTGATCATCAAAATACCATCAAGGCTTCTTTGTCACAGCCTGGAGTCCACAGTTATTACTTGATAAGGTAACCAAGCTGCTAACAAAATTCTTAGTTCACTGACATAAAGCAATTACAAAAGGTATTTCCTGCTGTAACGCTGAGGTAACAGGTTCGATGGATACCGTTATCTTGGCTTGAAGACCCCAAGGACAAAGAAAATCCTACTACAAGGCAGGGTAAGAAAGCCATCCTTCTTACTAAGGCCAGCCCATCACTGTTCCTCCAGTTACACACAAACACCCCCAGTGAGTTTCTAGAAGCAGGTGCACATGTGAAGTGAAACTGTTCTCCCCATCCAATGCCCAAGACTGCAGTAGTGTAAAAGCAGAATAAAGAAATAAATAGTAGTATTTTAACTAAACCCACAAGGAAATCTAACAGAAGCTGTCACTGTTGATTAAAATAGAATACAGCGAACAGAGAAACAGCTTGTTCCGAGCAGCTGGGATTTGGTGAAACCTTCTGCAACAAGGGACTGAGAACTCGGCACCAAGTACGTACGGCAAAGAAGCAACTTAAGTGTTGGCACATTTCTTACTCAGTCTTAAGGCAACATTTGCAAATGCTGTTTAGAAAGCAGCCTCACTGACACACGAGAAGTAAGGGGGTAATTTGAGGATGCAATCTTAAACCTGTGAAGTCCACACCATGCTTGATGCTCCTACCCAGGCATAAAATGGCTAATGAAAGGACCCGGCCTTCTGTGCACCTCACTGGATCGTTCCTTCCACCCTCCTTTTCTAGCTGAACATGCGGGATGGCAGAATCTCCTTTTTTTCATGTTCTCTTTATATGATAATATTAGCTTGAAAGCCCTTATCTTACCTAATATATCCCCCACCTACTAATACACTGCTGCAGGCTCTTAAATTGATGGCCTTCTACAAAGTGCAAAACCACTTCTCTCCCCACAGAAGTGTTACCTGTTCTATTTACGTTACAATTAAAATAGAGTAATGAATAAAAGGGGTTAATGGAAAAAAAAATTAATTTGCTCCCTCAATAACTTTGTATATGCTGACACAAATTATGAGTAAAAAAGATAGAAAATGGTAAAGAAAAAACTTTTACTGAAAGAAAAAGGAGACTGAATCACAACAGACAAGGATTCTGCGGAAGTTTAAGTGGTTCTGACAGACACGGACAGATGCAATTTAGATACAACCTTATAAACTCAGTTACTTCATACAAAAGGTCACATGCCCTCCCTCTGCATTTCATAAGCGCGCTCACTTGCAGTCCAACAGAAATCATGCAACTCTCAGGAAACAGCCAGAGACAGACCCTCCCCTGATGTGTCTCTGGCCAGCTGTCCAAAAGCAGCTTACACAACACAGGGGAGTAAAATGAAGGTTTGGGCTACCCAAGAAAGCAGCAGACAGCAGAGTTTATCCTGCACAAAAACCACTCTAGCTACCACATGAACACATTTAACTGCGTTAAAAAAAAAGACTGCTTCCCAAACATACAGAATTTGTTCGTTTTCGTTTCCAACAGTCAGGATTTAAACGTTTCTGTTCTTCTGCCAAGGCCTTGGCTTCTAGTGTGTACATCCGTCTTTCTTCATTTTTCATTTTCTTCCACCTGTCACCAAGTATCACACTTATGGCTCTGCAAGATAAATGTTTACAGTACGGTCAGGACACTGTGTTAAGAAATAAAGGAATATTCTTTTTTATCTCAGCACTTTAAAGACAAAAGTTAAATGTGGAAATAATACACACAGAAGAAATCAACTGTATCTTTAAAAAAATTTTTTTAAAACAATCATGTTTCTGATTATCTTCTCGTACTTCTTTTAACAGTTAAACAGCTGAGGCTTCTGTGTGAGCTGAGCACGGGTCAATGCACATTCTAACATTTCAAAGGATGTACATTTGAATACACAGCAACTTGCATAAACCAGCAAAACAGGGATGTTAAAAAAAAAAAACCAAACCATCACCAAATGGTAACTCACATTTGTTTTGCTCTACTTTCGTACTAGAACACTATATGACAGATTTGCTGAAAATATGTTCTCTAATAATTAGGGCAATGATCTGAATATGACCTCAACCAAACAAGTATTTCATTAACTGCAAATCCCCACATCTATTTAATATATGCATGTAGCTTCTTCCACCTTTAATCCATACTGGGTGGAACATACTGGTAAGTTCCCATTCCTAAGCAAAAGGAACCACTTGTTCTATCACACCTATCATCATTTCCAGAAGCTGAATGAATTGCTTTCCTACTCCTTAGAAACTTCATGTCTTTTGGACAATACTTCCCCATATTATCATGCCATATTGCTTAACTGCACTCCCAAATGTTGGATCAATATTCCATTGAAGCTTTAACTCCATACTTCAGCTGAATGAAAATCTCTAAACAGCTCTTTTATCAATGCCAATTACTAAATTACTGAGTAGGCATGCTTTGGCTTCAGATTACAGTGATGAAAGTTCTATGACCAGCTTTAAGAAAAAGGTGTGTACAACTAAGTACTTCGCTTTATTGCATTAAAAAGTTCCTTGCTGGCAGCAAAGCCATTCACAGACTTTCTAACACATCCAAGGAAGAGCAGAGTGTCATCAACCATTTCCATAGGATTTCACATACAGCAATTCTGAAGGCTTTTCTGCACCATACCAAGGAAATGGATTCTAATCCTGCAAGACCACGTTGTACTGTTCAGGCTCCCACGAGCTGCAGAGCACCTGGAGAGCACAGCAAGAGCTGCGCCGGGGCTGCCATTAAGCCGGGGCTGTCACATGCTCTGGTGACTCCTTAGAGCAAACTCCTGAAGTTGCAACCAGATCCCATCAACATCAAATCCATTTGCACAGCCTGTCTCTTTTGGCAATGGATTTTCTGGTTTTCTGGCCAAATTGTAAGCCAGTATCTTTGGTCTGTCATCAGAAGGAAATACACTCCAGTTTAATGAGCAGATTTTTCATGTTCTGGCAGTATCCAGAGGCAAATCAACAGCACCAGAAACCTGGTTATGGTCACCAGTTTGTACTGGGTCACTCATACCCCCAGGAAACAACACTGTGACCTAGAAAGAGCAGGCTTGCTGCAAAAGCCATTGCATTTTCAAATAAAAATGCACTATGAAATCTTTGTGTTTAAGATGCAAAAATCTGTATGTATTTTATACCTCCAGAGAAAAAACTGCACTGAGGCACTGAAAGTGAGTAGAGATCTGTACGTTTCAAAAAGCTTGAAAAATCTAACACTGAGACAAAAGCTCCATTTCTCCAAGGAAACAGTTGTATGAGTGAACCATACTGAAGACTGAAAAGATGTATACAGGGAAATTTCCTGAAGTAACAGAGACCTAATTCTCCTGGCCAGAAACAAGTACAAAAAACTGACCCTACTGCATCACTGCCTTAGGCACCCTTCACCTCATCAGAACTTCGCAGTGCTCTGCACACTGCCTTTGTCCTCTTAAAATATGCTGGTAAGATATCCCACCGCATTTTAGCAACAGATTAATGTGCAGCGTGCAATCCCTCACACTGCAGTTACTTCAAAAGAAATCATTGAACAGAACTGAGAACGCCTCAGGTTTACTCAGTAATTATGTTCAGCATGAACAAATGTTGTTAATAGGTGATTTCCTTCATCTTTACACCACTCAAATTATTCAAGTATTTCTGAAGCATAACCAAGACAAATCATGGTTACAGTGAGAATATCTAGAAAAGAAACAAATGCTTCCCTAACACCAGTTTCTCAAGCACGGTCTTACAGTCCACAGTATTTTTAAGTATCATATGAATGCTGACTTGTGTTTTCAATGTTTACAGCTAGCTCACTGTCTTGTTGACATGACTTGAGCTACTCCATCTCTGAGAAGACCACTTAACTCAGAACACCTAAGGTTCTGTCCTTTCTTAAATGCGTAAGAAAAACACCCAAAAAACTGTAGCAAACATAAGAACTCCACTGTACAGAAATGAGTACTACATATAACCAACTGTAAAATCTACCCAGTAATCTGAAAATGACACACACTTACATTTAAATAACAGCTGCCTCTGAACAGCTAAATTAATCAATGTCCCAGCAACACTTAAGCAACAGTAGCTGAATGCCTATACCATCAACCTACACTAACTCTTATGATTTCTTCTGTACTGTATCCTATGGGTGCCAAGAAACAGCATCCACATGCACTGCCTTCCAAATGGCACAGGGAGCAATGCAGGCTGAAACTTGTAACTTTGTCATCACTTTCCTTCAAGATAAACCTGCTCACTGAAGTATTCAACTTATGTTCACATCCATACAGCTGCAGCTCCAGTTCACTTCATCTGTCCGAAATCAGCATTTCACATTAAATACACAAGTATCATAAACTTTCCTAGCCGACATTTCTGTCTGATAGTTGCAATGAATTTGAAGGCAGCACATCTGCTTCACTGAAATTACTATAAACACTGCAGAACATCACTGCTAGGACACACAAGACTGGTTGGGATTTAAGGATGGCTTATTTGTGTGGTAGGATTTTATTCCTCAACACCAGTTACAGCCTCCTTACTAGAACATTAGGAAATAGCCAAAACCCTCTCAAAGCCCTGTCACCTTCAGTTTTTACGAGATTTAGCTCTAGAATTGTTATGTGACAATGCAATTTTTATAGTAACAATTTTCATAATGTCATAAACATAAAAAAAATCTGATTGTAAGAGCAGTGCATGTTTATGTGTTTTAGTTTATATTTACATATGCACAATTAGCACAAAATATTTAATATTTTTAATTTTACCCTTTTTGTATTTGATATTAAATATTAAATAAAATTTAATATTAACAATAAAACATACATAAAGGATACCTTTATAAAAACATGATTAGACATGAATGTGCATCTAAATAGAAACAAAAGAAGAAACCAACAAAGAACCCTCCCCCAAACACACAGTCATACTACTCTTCCTGCAAATTTCAGCAGATTACTTAATGCCTTTAGGACAAGCAAAATTTGGCAATGTACTGTTTGGACTAAGATCTTTCAGGTATCCCAACAATCAGTACTCCACTACTCAATATGATATACAGTCTGAGAATAAATGATGGTAACTTCACTGAACAATTTTCCATTACAACACAAAAGAGAGCCCCGTACTTTTTTCCCATGAACATTTCTCATCAGTGTAAACGATGACTGTTGTGTATTTGTGACTCTGCTGGTGCACATATATATATATGTCAGTTGCTTTACCCGAATGCTTTCTCAGAAGGGTAAGTTTGCCAAAAATGGCTTGTGTCAGATTTACTGAGTACTGTAAATACTTAAAGTGTGCCCATAAATTAAGCTTTGTGTCAGCATCTTTCAAAACTTGTTCTAGAAACAATACACATTTTATTTCAAATGCAAAATCTAGTCCACTTAAATTTAAAGGTGGGACATGGCTATTCTGCTAGCTCACCAGTAATAACAAAACTACATTTTATACCATTACCTGTTGTCTTTCCCTGGATACATCTGAGTATATTCCACTCTGTATTTTTTGGCAAAAAGCATGAAGGCATTCATTGGTCTTTTGCACTTGTTTGGAGAAGTGGCACTCACAGTACTTGCAGTCCCTGAGCTGTGGCTTTTGCCAGCTTTGCTGTACAAAGAACTGGAGGAAAGATTTGATGATGCAGTAGGCGCACAGTTTTTACTACTGCATTCTGATCTCTCAGCATCTTGATTGTTTGATCCTCCACAAGACAGAGAAGCGCGACGCTGGCGAGCCATGCTGCTTAGCACATAAACTGCAGAGGAATCCATTGGTGTAAAATCATAACTGTAAGAAAAAGACATATCATAAAATGATCAAGTAATTTTCATGTAAAATCTCTAAATAACCATTCGCTCTTCATCTCTACTACATTTCTAGTATTCTGGTCTCTTTTGTGTGACATAATGATTTCTACCTGATGCACGTATCAATGTGAAAAAAAAAAACCAAACCAGAACTTTGGCAACTGAATTAATAATTTTTTCAATGTGATGGCAAACTGCAACTTCGCAAGATCTGCTATGTACTATCAACTCCCCAGCTGTATATCAATTAACTATACATTGTCTCGAAATTTCATCCTCTTTTGAAATAACCTTCTTTCATTCTGCTTCTGTCCTTACCATAAATCAAATCTGGTCAATGAATGACAGGTACTAAAAAGGGACAACTGATGTGCGAAGAATAAATATCGAGTTCACTTAAAAATATGTACTAATTACAAATATGAAACCACTATATTAAAAGAAGTTATATACACTGTTGTACAAATAACTTCTCTAGGCAGTTAAATATGCATTATTTTACAGGCAAACCTTCCACTGAGGTTCAAAGTTTGAAAACCCATGATATTGCTGCCCTCTAGTGACCAAAATGTGAGATGCCTCGACATTTCAAGGTATTTTGACAGCTTAGGCGAGTTGTTTTCATACAACTTAGACCTCCAAATACCATAAACTGTTGCGATTTTTTGTTCACCAACAACTACAATTAACCTCTGACCACTACAGAAGAAGTTTATTTCCACAGACTATTTGCTATCCTCTCCAGGTGTGTGCAGATCAGTTTGGGAACCACAGGCTATACTGTCCTTGGCATGCTATATGGGGAAAATACACTTGTAAAGTTCTATTCGATCATAAAGGTAAACCACTAAGTTACCACCACAAAATAAACATAAAATGTATATAACTCTAAGGCTCCATTCATCCACTGCTCGCTGTGGCTACAGCTGTGTAATTTATGGCAAAAATAAGGGCTTTGAAGAGATTTTTTCCAACACGAAGTAGAACTACTAGAAAGGAAATGCTGCAAGTGATAGTCTAGCCCCCATCTGCAAAGTCCCCATCTTTCTGTGGGGCAGAACCTAAATGCAAGGGTGGAGCCTTAAGGATTGCCTCCAAAATGCCTTAGAAAAGTAAAAAGCAACAAAGAAGGGATAACACTGACAACCTTGCAGGCAAGTTCACAAGACAGTGAGAAAGGACCTCTGTTCTACGAACAGTCCGGCACCCTTCCTGTTTCTAATCTCCTTCCCATAACCCAGCAACAAGACTTTGGTTTTTAATCCTTCTGTCCTGTTAACCACAGCTCCTGCTGCACACTCCTTCTCAGTGACTTGCTCCCTTCTGCCCAGAAAGAAAGACAGGGAATTTGAAGCGTCCAAGCAGTATTCAGCTGGGCTGCACGACTTGAATTCACAAGCCAGTTTCTTCAGTGAGATGCAAATACAGCGATTCTAACAGCTCTCTACATATGCAGTTCAGAATGTGAGTTAGTAAGAAAAAAACCAAGACGCAAATGAGTGAGGACAAGCAATGTGAGACCTCACTCTCTATGCCAGACTGAAGTAATAAAAGAGCTCCTAGGGCCTGAACTGCAAAACAGCGTTTTAAATTCATTTTTTCTATTGTAAAAAAATCCAAAAGGAACTGGACTAGAACACATGCTAAAAAAGAGCTAACATTGTAGGAGAATATGGATCCTACCAAACATAGAAATCTCAAAATAGCATGGAAAAATCTTTATGAGTAATGCTACTTTCTTAGAAACTTAAGAATAATTTATGCTGGACAGGACCTCTGAAGGTCATCTGGTTGAACCTCTTGCTCAAAGCAACGCAAACCTCAAAGTTAATCAAACTATGAAGGTAAGTTTGATATATTAGAAAAGAATCACAAAAGCAGAATATACAAAAATATTAAGAATTATGGAAGTACTGTATTCTAAAGCCATAGCACATGCATTTATTACTAAGAAACTACTCAGATAATTCAGAGATACAGCTGCATATGAAGCACAAGTTAATAGCTGGCAGACATACTATTCTGGGAGAACTACTAGGTTTTTCAAACATAACCCACTCTACCTGAAGAATTTCTAACAGATAATATATGTATTTTTACCGCTTTATCTCACCTGGCTTAACTTATCATAAAAGGGGACTGAAAAGTTCTTTCACTCCAAACTCTTTGCAGTTTAGCAGAGCACAGTATTACACAGCTTTCCTAGTATTCAGTCTTCATTTCTCCCTCTTATTTATCCCGTATTACCAGAAGTATCCTCTCTTTGCTCTACAGAATGCTTCAAATTCTTGTAGACTTAAGGTGCCTTCTCATTAAATACAAGAACCACTGAGGCCACTTTATCCAAGAATTACCTTTTAAATGTATCAAAAACACCTGAATCATCAAAGTTAATGGCATCAGGGTGTCCAGGAGGTAGACACAGATCTCCAAGATGCATTTCACAGCATGGAATGCCATGCTGTACCACAGTCAAGCTTGGATAAAAAGATGACCAACCTGA
Source organism: Ibycter americanus (assembly GCA_035590275.1). Classification (NCBI taxonomy): domain Eukaryota; kingdom Metazoa; phylum Chordata; class Aves; order Falconiformes; family Falconidae; genus Ibycter; species Ibycter americanus. Next base: position 92,035,980 of record JAVJGI010000060.1, read on the forward strand.
AGTGGTAAAGAGTTAAATTAGACAAACGGCCAGACAATCTCTCTAGTTCTTAACTGGAGCAATCCCATATCTCTAAATGACATCACTTTATAAAAATGTTCTGATGTAGTAGTTTCTTTCACCCAAAAGAAAAATCAGAAACACTTACTCAGGGAATTCTTACTGCAAATAGTTTATTATCTCAAGTAAAATCTCATTCTACCAAAAAAAAGTAATCAAAACCTGGAAACTTTTATCATCAGAAATTTCACGTTTAGCAAGTGAGAAAAGCCTCCCTTATTTGCAGCTTTCCTTTCTCCCCCCAATTTTTCTGCTTTCCTATGCTCCATTTATATACTTCATCAAATCTTTCCTTAAGAGATATGCAGTATTTCTGTAGCTTTATAGCTTTACAGTTTTGTTTGTTCAAATTCTGGATTTCTTTACTAAGAGAGTAAATTGATTGTACAACACCGCTTTTATCGATTTCTTGAGCAACATGGGACGCCAATAAAATCTGCAAACACTTTCTAAGAATATTTTAATATACAACCAAGTGTACTTGTAGTATTTCATACCTTTATTTTTAACATAAAAAGGATGATCAAGTCTGCATTCTACTGTAAGCAAGCCATCTTCCACTGTGCCAGGATCAAAAGTCAGCTTCAGCACTGACTCACCAAAGGAAATGCTTTCTTCATGAGAAATCAGCTTCAAACCATCCGAACCATAGCCCTGTAAGTATACATACAGTTCAAAATTTTTCCCCCAAGAAGAGCATGTACCTGTGTATACCATAGGTGTACCATATCACCTTACATTAAAAACCACCAATACCCTAAGTGCTCTTGCTAGAAATTAATAAAGGTTAGGTAAGTCAAAATATACCTAAATTAATTCAGTTCAACTGCTTTATAGCAAGATACTCAAATAGCACAGTGATCAGCTCTAGAAAGGTTTAGTATAAACCTGTCTTCCTGAGACAGTAATTAAAGGCTGAGATAACATAAAACACTAAGTATTTGCTACAGTTATTGAAATAAATTTATTAAAACTAACAACTACCTTGTAAGGACTGACTGGGAGATTTTCCTCTTTTCCACAGCTTTCAGATCTTGCAAAATCTTCAACATCCTGCCACTCTTTATTGCGTCCTTTATGAAAGCACAAACGAGAGCCTAATAGATTTTTTCAAGAAAAAAAAAAATTAAAAAAAAATTACTGTTATGTAAAAAAGTCTGTGTTGCCCCCCAAAAAAGGACAAGACAAAACAACTACTTATTTGATAATAATGTGTTGGTTTACCTTTTAGAAAACAATGCCAAACAGTTGAGGGCCAAGAATGGCACCATCCTAAATCATCATCATCTGAAAGCGATGACATGCAGAAGATGCCAGATTCTGATTCACTATTTGCCTGTTAAAAAAAGCAAAACAATGCTGATATTTTACTGCAGAAGATGGGCTGGTCTTACATGTCTTTAGATACATTCTCTAATTTGCACATGTCATCATTTTGCCTTAAATACTAACAGAAACGTAACCTGAAGACAAAGATTCAAGGAATGCAGTAAATGTGAATGGAGCATTTTCATCTCCTATTCTTGAAATGTGCCATCCTGAAATTTTTAAGTTTCATTCTCCAAGATTCATTTCACACCTACGGATTATCTTATGCTTAGGTACAAGCATTTTACAAGCTACCATTCCTTGGTCATCCACAAACCACGCAGAGCGCATGTTACTGTATGGTCAAATTACTGAAAAGCTGTAGGGCCAAGGTGGTTCTACATAAATCATGGGGGAAAACCCTGTGCCTTTAACAGACAAGTTTCAGACACAAATTAATACACAGGAAAGGAAGAAGCAGGACTGACAGGTTTTCTGCATCTAAAAGGAGATGGTTTTGTATTTCCTTTCGAGACAGCAAACAAGTTACTACAATTTTTTAAAGCTTGCTATAGAAGGAACTACAAGAGAAGCAGAGCTTTCTTAGAATGTGATCTCTTCACAAAAATGCGTATGATGTAGCACTACAAGTTTATTGTGTTGGGTATAAAGTAAAGTAACAGAAAATCTAGCTTAAACAGAAATGGTATTAGAACTAAACAGGTGATTTAAAAAAAAATTGTTTCTCTTTTCAAAAAGCTTAACCCATTACTCATACATCTCTATTTATTTTAGAAATGTTTCAGAACAACTCACCCTTTCATGTCTGACTGGTGTTTCATCCAAATCATTCTTGAAGTTGGGATCATTCTTTGAGGATCCTGGTGGAGGACGTGCATAGGAATGTAAACTTTTGCTTGTAGCTATTATGTGAACAGGAGATGATCTACAACAGAAAAATGTATTTTACAGTATCTCAGATTAAGACAACACAAGACTTAGCTACCATTACTCTAAAATGCTTTTATTTAACAAATATTTCTGTAGGCATGAGCCAAATACCAAATAAACTTCCCACACACCAACATTCAAATGGGATCATTAAAGGGTGCAAGCTCAGGCGAAGGGAGTACTTAGCATAACTCCTGCATAGCTTCTATATACCACCCAAATGACTACCTTCACATCAGCATCTCCTTGTTACAATGCTGAAGTTTTTACAAGTATCTTGAGGTGAATACCCCATTCTTAAGTACACAGACACCTGCTCTGTCCTAACAATTAAATCCCCTGTGCACTAGTGTGAACAGTACTGCATTTGATTTTCTTACTATAAACCTGTAAGACTAAAGCCATACAATAAAAGCTGAAGCCCAGAAATTTCTAAGATTCCACACTGCTTCTCACAGCCTTATGGAATTTACAGATCACAAATCTAAAACAGTATCAATAAAAAAATATATCGCATTATATTTCCAATTAGCTTTTTTTAAAAAAATCTGAAGTCAGTGCATTAGCAAGTATTAAGAATTTAACATAACAAATCCATCTTGAGTTTTCATCTGCTGCTTCACATGAGGTAAATGCCTGTCATTTCTGAGCCTTCTGTGGTTAGGCAATGTCCTTACACCACCCTACCTCATTCATGGCTAACAATTAGCCATTTTTGCAACAGGCTCTGAAATGAGTCCTGTGCAATCTTCCACAGAAGAATAAAATTACTATACAGAAAAATCAAAAATAGGGCTCCAGTTCAAAGGCAGAAGGTGTGAAGAGTGAAGAAAGTGTTTCTGGAGACATAACATTACAAATCTTAAGAGTTCAAAATTGAAATGAATGTCAGTACCTGTTATAAAAAGAGCACTGCATCAAAGGACTTTGAGGACTTGTGGCTATATTTGCTAATTCTGTCAACCAGTTCACCCCATTCTCACAATAACCACTTTCTGAATTGCTGTTTGAGGTATGTTGGTTCCATGAAGGCCTTGAACATTCCTGATGTGAAACATCAGCTCCAACCTGAAAAAGTGCAGGTGGGGCAGAATCTGTCTGCACAGCCTGTAGTTCAGGAAGATCATCTACAAACAAATGCATCAATTACCATAATTATACCCATCAACAAATTCTAGTTGACACCAAATCTTGCAAATAAAAATCAAAAAGGAACCACAACGAAGTAACTAATTTTATTTTCTCACATCACCAACATTTCATAAACCCTATTCATAATACTGACAAAACAGCCACAAAAATAATCACACTTCTGTCTATTATACATTCATACACGCAATTTAGCAATTTAAGAAAAACATTAACTAACTACATAAAAACGTAGTTCTGGTTTTAAAGTTTTTACTATACTAACTAGTTTACACAGAATTGTACTGCAGAATTATGCAAAAGTAGCAACATGCTTCAGTGAAATACTACAACAATCAACAATTAATCTGTCCTAGCAGGTGCAACACTAAAAATTATTAACATCAGGAGCTGCACAAGGTAATAGTTTTCCATGTTTCCACCAGGGAACTGGAATTAAGTAAGTCAGAAGTCATGACAGCTGGGCATACAGCCTGGTAAGAGCGAATTCCTATCAATAATCTGCGTTACACATGTTAAATAGAACAGCAGAGCCATACTTAACAAAAGTCTGTGCTACGTTATCTCGTGTAACCAAGTATCGTTCTTAATCACTCCAGGATTTCAATTAAATGTGTAAATATTTCACTGATTCCATCAATACTTTCTAATGTACATGCTATTTTTATCCAATATAGAAGAATGGAAGTTAAATCTTCCTCTAGCTCAAAATCTCTGTTTGCAGGGGATCTAAAGCAGCATCATTTCCCTTTAGGAGGAGCTCTTGAGCTTTCTATTTTTCTCATGACAAAAAAAAAAAAAGCTTCTCTGGAGATTAGGAACAGATACTTGTAGCTCTCAGTTCAAGAACACATTTAAGTTAACAGGCTGGTGTGTCAGAACTGGAAATGAGTTAAAGGGATAAGTGACTTCAGAGTAAGACCTTCTGACACCACAATTCACTGTCATATTCCCTGCCCTACTTAAGTTAAAAATCAGTAAACTCATTCAGCTGCTTCCAGTAATTTCACTATAGGAAAATGACAACAAACTTCAGAATTTGGCTTCCTCTGAAAAAGTCATGTTATTTACCAAGTTCCATGTGTTCATCACAGGATGCATATCCAGGAGAAGAGGGCAGGTTTTCATTACACTTCAGCAACTCCAGTGACTCATTCATCCCTGAAGCTCTCTTGTCCACTACCAGAAGGAGTTTCTGAACTGCATTAGGTATTTGATTTGTCTTCACTTCCCACACCATGTTAGGATGCTCCAAAGTGTCTGACTTTAAAGAGACAGAGGTTAAAAATTCATATACACATGAACTGTTTTAAATTGCACCTGACAAGCTACTTCATTACCAGAACCCTAAATCCTCCATCACCTGTAGAGAATCACAGCATAATTTAGCTAGAAAGGGACCCCTAGAGATGATCTAGTACAATCCCTGCAGAAAGGAGAGCCAACTCTGAAGTCAAATGAGGCTGCCTGGGGCTCTCGCCACTTGAGTTTCTAGTATCTCGAAGGATGGAGATTCCCTGACACTTCTCAGGAATCTGCTCCAGTGACCACTCTCGCTGTCAAGACTTTGTTCCTTACCCGCATTTGAACTTCCCTTGCTGCAGCCTATGCCCGCTGCCTCCAAGATTCTGGGGTCACCTCCTCAACCACCACTCAAGCCAAGGTAAAGAACATTCACTTGGTATGCCAAGCCACCTCCAGTCACAGAAGGCAATCAGACAGGTCAGACAAGATTTGCCTTTGGTTAATCCATCCTGGCTATTCCCAGTCACCTCTTTGCCTTATAAGAGAACATGGCTGTCAGGAGGACCTGCCCCTTAATCTTCCCGAAGGCTAAGGTTAGGCTGACCAGCCTGCCATTTCCCCAAATCCTCCTCCTTGAAGCCAGATGCGACATTACCTTTTCTCCAGTTATTGGGGGCCCTCCTGCCACCAAATCCACTGCCTTCTGGAGACCATCCTCACAGTGACACCAGCCAGCTCCTCCTGACACGTCCTGTCTGGCCTTGCCGACCTGGGCTGCCTCTCCTCTGCTGCAGGCAGAGCAGTACCTCGCTCGGCCCGGCGTGCTGCTAGGCCCAGGGGCTCAAGGAACCTGGAAACGGGCCTTGCAAATTAAGGTCAAAGCAAAGATGCCGTCCTTAACTCCTCGACATTAGGTCTCCTATGTCATTTAGCATCAGGCCCATGTTTTCCCTAGTCATCCTTTCACCACTGGCCCATCTGCCGCAGCCTCTCCCACTGCCCTTCACAGCCCTGGCTATCTCAGCTCTAGGTACAGTCTCAAACACATTGGACGGCTAACATCCTTAACTGTGCTGTAAATGGAAAGAAAAAGAAGCCTCTACTAGTTTTCACTGCAGTTTCATTTCCCTAAACCCCAGTACTGCAACATTTATACCAAAAGAAATATTTTAAATTATCTCCAGCAGTCAGGGAACTGTGTGATTACTCTACACAACCACTGCCTCTAAAAGCTGGAAAACAAAGTTATCCAGTCTTTAGTAATGCGGTTATCTACTGTTTTTCTCAGATCATGATGAATTAAAGCTACTGTAACATGATTACCTTGTACTTCAATGAATTATTATTGAGAAAGTAATTATGAGTGCTTCACAAAAGCACAGAAAACACAGCTTATTAAGAAAGGAAATCTGAAAAATCTACCACATGCATGTCCACTAAGCAAGGTATCATGCACCACATTAGAGAAAAACAAACAGCTAAAACCAGTCAGATCTCTCCATATGGAAGAGTAAGCCTACCATTCTAAAAGCTCCCTTAGTGCCACGCATTAAAAAAAAAACCTGATAACAGTTACAAGAAAAAACCAGCTTTATTTTAATAAACAGTTAAAAGATGTTCTATGTATACAGCCAACACTTATAATTCCATGTTTCTACTCATTCTATGAATTTGTTTCATTTATTTTGCGGCTTGTCCTGTACATCACATAGTTCAGACGTAACCCTTTGAATCACATACTGGCTCTACCAGAAAAGACCTGACCTGAGCAGTGAATTTTTTTTACTGGAAAATTTCTAACCTTCTCCCTTCCTAATCTTTCAAATACGTGCAAAACTTACATAAACTTGCATTCCAAACATAAAAAATGTTTGATCCTACTCAAACAGCACTACTGCAAAAGCCACAACAGTGTAATTCTGATTTTAAGGAGAGAGAAAGAGAAATGAAAACATACAAAATAAACTATCAATGGCATGTGTATTTCATCCCTAAGAAGCATCATTAATGCAAATTACTCCTCTATCACCCATGAGGGACAGCAAAATTACAGAACACCACAAGAGCAGAAAGTTCAGTCATTTCTGAACAGAAAAATCAGACCTCAGTAGTACAGGTCAGGACCTTGATGATTATCTCCATGTAATCAACTCTGAAAAGCCACTCCTTGTTTTTCTGATTTGTCTACGTCCTTCCACTCACCCCTTCTGCCTTGTTTTTCCTTTTTTTTTTTTCTTCCTTTCCCATTTTCCTGCCAAAATGAACAAGCTAACTTATTTTGGGACTACTACCGTCTCCTTCCTTGCTGCCAAGATTTAGAAGTACCTGTCCTGGTACCCCAACACAACAAAAGTCTGAGATAAAGTACAGATACAACACACTAGTCTGACAAGAAAGATGTTTGAGAAATAAATTATTCTTCCAACTCAGAAGAATTTCTCTAAACCAAAGCCACCCGTGTACAAAAGCCCAAACATCCTCCAACAACTGAATTAAAATGAAAAACAAAGTAAGCGCCCAACTTGAATTGCCCATTTTTTTTTATACTTGATTAAAGCCTCCTTTGGACATCACGTGCTTCTTTCAGCCTTTCAGTGTTTTGGAACGTTAAGGGGAACGGTCATTAATTAGCTTGTAAAGATTTCTATTTTTTTAGTTCAACTTCATGTTCAAAACTTGTTGCAACAGATGTCTTCTAGAAGTATGCTTCACAGGACTATAATTACTGCCATTTTCTTCAGAAGCTAAATTAATTTATTTAAGAATTTGTGCTTTAAAATATGTCAGTGTCAACAAAGAGCTTATTAATTAAACCATGTCTGCTTTTGAAGGACAAAAATAAGTTTAGAACAGAAGTAAACAAAGACTGTGGCCGAGAAGGGGTTCAGCAGGAACTGGGCAGCATCCACCCAAACCGCACCGTGCAGGAATGCCTGGGTGGAAGTGCTTCCCGTGGTTTTCCTTCTGGTATTTGCCTGCCTTCCTACCGCCGTCCTCTCAGGCAAGGTCTATGCCTGCAGCAATTTACTGGATGGAGTTTAATATGGAGAACAGCTTCTCCAAGCAAAACACAACATACTGGCAAGACTGGATCTACACCAGGGACTTTTACTGGCACAGCTGCTGTGATCAGGGATCCTCGCGCAGCTGTGCCGGATCGCTGCAGAGGCACAGCCGCAGAGCAGCAGCACAGAACATGATTCACGATGTTTTGGCAAAGGCGGCCTTCCAGCGCTGCACATGCCGAACCCTACCTTCCTCCCAGCTCCATCGGATGTCCCCCCGCCCCCGCCCCAGGAGGGCTGCGGAGGGAGCGCTGCCCCCCCCCCATTCAAACACCCGTCGCGGAACAAACATGACTTTGATTACGTAATAGTTACAGCACAACCAAAGGCGCGTGAGC
>JAVJGI010000060.1:92045467-92072450 GCA_035590275.1 Ibycter americanus
CGGGCCCCGAGATGGCGGCGGCCTCCCCCCTCCGCCGCTGGGCGCCGGCTCAGGGCCCCGGCCTGGAAGCGGCCAGCGGGGCCGCGGGCTGGCGCCTCTACCCGTAGCGAATCCCGGGGGGGGGCGGTACCTGCCGTGATTTACCACCGTTAATTAGCGCTCCGAAAGGCTGTTGCGAAACGGGCCCGCTCGCACCTCGCCAAATAAAGGCTGCGGCCTGCGGAGGGTGGAGGAAGTTGCTAAAGGTCAGGCGGTGAGTCAGCAGCCCCGCTCCCGCCGCGCCGTCCCATCAAACACACGCTAGTGGCACCTTGGGTCCGAAATACACGGGACGGGGGGGAAGTTTTTTTTAAATCCGTGCAGGTTTCTCAGTCCGTTAGTGTCTCCCAGACGTGCCTGTACATTTACAGCCAAAAGCACCACCTGGTTCAGTTCAATGTGGCTTCTGTTCTGCTGGCAGAGGAAGCAGGCTGCAGGTACGGCCAGATTTGCTCCCACAGTAACTCCGGGAGACCGCAGCGGTAAGGACAGGCTCCTGATGCCAAAGCCTCATCATCAAATACGTTATTACTCGTGACCTGATACAAAGAAAATACATGCACAATTCGGAAATAATCAACAGGCTTTTAGAAACTGATAAAAGAGTTTCAAGATTTTGCAACTGCTGGGATTTTTCCAAGAAAAACATTTCTTCCTTACCCTATTTTCAACATCGTCCCAATCACGTGAATGTGTCCTAAATCCTGTATCAGAGCTTTTGTTGTAATTTGGTATCTACAACAGTTCCGATTTTGGGGCACACTAACACAGTTGTCCGAGAACATACACAAACAAGTTAACTATTACAACTTCAGTAGAAATGGGTCTATATTTAGAGTTCTCAGCAACCTTTGTGTCCCATGAAATACGCTGTTAGTGGCCACTAGAGGGAATGCTTGCTTTACTCTTTCCACAGGTCCACCAGGGGACTGCAGTTGGAAAGAGAAAATATTAAATCACACACCCAGAAACTGTACGTACCATCACAACACACTCGGTATGCGGATGTCATTGGCACATCAGTTTAAGATTTGGCTTTTCCAAGGAGTAATAGCCTGCCTGTTAGTAAAGTCAGTGCCATCTGTAAGCACTCTTCGACAAGAGTGTCTCAAAAAAGCATGTTTGTTTTTTGAGCATGTTTCAAAACCATGCAATATTTTCTGCAGTGTGAATTGGAAATCATTACTTTTCATAAGTATATGTGCAAGTTTGGCTTAAAAACAAAAAAGAGTAAAAAAACCAATGCCATAGAATTTAACTAAAAATCTTCTGTGCTTAATCACATAACAAACCAATCCTTTACAGATAATTTTCCCAGTTTGAAAACATAAGAGTTGTATTAACAAATGCCTCCAGGAAAAAGCTGAAAATTAATGTTGAGATTCAGCTATTAAGCGACTAGAAAGCTTATTATAGTATCAACTGTCTAACTCCACATCCGACTAGCTCAGATTTTTCCTATACTTAGAATTCAGGCTTTTCCTAAACAACTGATACGTCTTTGTACAAGAAAGCTTTCATGGCATGCTCTCTCTAAAACACATTTTCTAATGAACTGAAAAACTGGTAAGCCAGGAATCATCGTTCTTCACACCACTCCACAATAAAATTAACTTTAAAGCTGTGTTCCTTCCTCCCCTTCACCTTTCTCTTTTGATCTCCTCCCTTACACAGCTGAACAGCCCTTAGGCTCTTTGGAGAGAGACCCAAGTTTCTTGGGTTTTTAGTAAATTTTACTGCAGTCCCTGCACTTCCAGATCAAGGCTTGGCAGAAGACCTGTGCATGCAGATGTCTTTATTCCGCAGATAGGCTACTCTGCTTGTGGTACAGCCACTTGCAAAGTAAAACTCACAGTTTTCTGAAAGCTCTGTCTGCTGCAGTGTGGAAGGCGGAGAGCGCAGAGGCCAGATCGAGCAGCTGCGGAAGACACGAAATCCTGTCTCAAGCCCCATTAGATTCTTCAGAAAACCACTGTTGGCCTAAAGGTTCATACCTTGTTATGGAGCACATTTCTACCCCATTATGTACTTTTTCTACCCAAAATAAAAAGCATTTTCCCCCAACTAAATGTTAAATCTATTTGCCATGAAGGTCCCTGGTTCTCTACAAAACCTTACACGAGTGTTTGGTGTGAAACCCAGTCCTCTGAGATCCACCAGTCCAGATTCCAGATACAGGTCCAGACAAGTAAGTACCACTGCTAAATTAGAGCCTCAATATCACAGTTACCATCTATGAGATACCCAGAAAGCACAAAAATATGAATCCTACACCTAGGACTGAGATTAAAAGCTTGTAAGGATGAGTGTCTGAATTGTTTTGAAATTCTAAAAGAACAGACATGTAACAGCTTTCAAATCTACATTTTCTCCTTCGCATTTGGTAAATTAACATTTACTCAGTAAGGATGCAAAAGAAAATGAGTAGAAGGCCAGGTACATGCAGTACATGGCAGCAGGACACATAGAACTCTATCAAAGCTTACTTACTAAACCCCTTGTTTGAAGTCAGATATGTATCTTTTAAATTTCAGATTAAGATTATGTCAATGTCATATACCTTGCTCTGTATGCCTACTCTCTAATTAAATCATTACTTCCCCTCCTGCCCCCACACACCCTGCCTCACCTTACTCCATGCCCAAAATGAATGGGTGCTCAGAGAATGAATCAATACTGTGTAACACAGACGTTGTTGGTAGCTTTGCTGATTCAGTTGCTTCTGCTGTTATAAGAGAGGTAGAAAACAAGGTGGGGTCTGGGAAGTGTTAGTTGTGAGTTCTTGTCACATTACAGATGGCTACCAAGAAGCATAAAATAGCAGGAGAGACTACACAAACAGAAAATAAAGATACAGATATATCTGCATCCTATTTTCTTCTTAAAATTGTCAGCCATGAAGTTAAGAAACCTCAAGGTATATTTTAAAAATGCACATTACAGTTGAACTCATATTAGTAAAATATGTATTATATCTATTGGGTTTGTGCCTATCTCTACTTTTAATCTCTCCTGTTCAAAGCCAATGTCCTGTCTTGCCCTTATGACACAGCTGCTACTGCTCACTCTCTGAAAGACAGTGTATCATTATTTTAATTCTGCTACAGAAGCTTTCACATCCACCCTCAGTAATTAACTAAATGCTCCCCAGACATCAGAGCAACCCACTCATCAGAGCTTCCACTTCTACACAACGCAGCAGCCTCTGTTCTGCAGCCACTTTGCCAGACTCTCTCACATCAGTTTTTAACTTTCACAATGACTTCAGTATCTCCTAAAGCTATTTTTACTTATTCCGTCTTCTCACAGCCTTTTGTGGCTAGCTGCAATGGTGGCTGGCTCTTTCCCCACTTCCTAATGACAACTCTAGGCATGCCCACCTGTACATTTCACCTCTTTAATCTCCTCACAGAGAATGCTGTTGGGAATGCAGAGCCAAGGAACAGAAGACTCGTTACTCCCAGGAAAGATCTTTTTTTCTTGAGTACTAGAAGGGAAACTTCACTTGACTCCTGCAGTGGGGAAAAGTTGGGAAGAAACAACAAATAACAGGCCAGAGATATTCTTTTTTTTCTTCCAAGACAGGACAGGAATTAATGAGAAATTTATTTCATATCATTATGGCACAGATTCCAGTTTTAGCTAAACTTAGCACCTACAAAGACAGAGCAAGACAAAAAATGACAATAGTATCAGGAAAAAAGAAAGACCTGACATATCAAGAAACAATCCAGAATAACGAATACATAGAAACCACTCTATCCCACCTCAAAGCTTGCAAAAAAACAAGTCAAGAAGAGACTACAGATGATCTGTAGGTTCCCACTATGTTGGTTGGTAAATTAAAATGCCAGTGGAGCGCTCCCGGGCACTGGAATACAATCATCTGTACTGTTTTTTGGTGGTCTTTTTTTTCCCCAATAGCCCTAGCATAGTTTTTGCATGGGCCAACAGCAAATAATTTTTGGATGCAGTTTGGGAGCTACCATAGGCCAAGGACTGTTCTCAGCTGGCCATCTGCGTATGGCCACCCCATATGGAAAGCTGAAAAAAAAGCTTCTAAGACAGCTTATAAATGAGCCCACACAGATACTGGAAAACAGTATGAATGTTGGTCATTCAGGTCCTCAGTGCTAGCAAACAGTCTCAGGCACATAAAATTTCCTGTGATAGATATAACCATACAGATGCAGCCAAAAACTAAAGGTACAGTGAAGCGAAGGTCGCTTAAGACAGTCACACCACCTGACTCCACAAACACAGAGCAACAAAGAGAAAAAGAAGATAGAGCTTGGTGATAAGTTGCATGGCTTTTTCCAAATAAGACATTTATCAGAACTGCGTTTCCAGCATCTTCAGAGATGTGGGGGCGCAGGTCCCAGAGGCTCGCTCAGGTGCCAGGGAATTAGTCCTCCTCAGAGAGACCTGCACAGACCGTTATCCTTTCCCAAAACTTCATAGCTGCTCAGCTGAAATAATTCAATACCTTCAAAGAAGAAAGGACAAAGTATTCATACCATGCCATGGTGCTATTTTGAGGCGGTCCTAATATAATTTACCTCAATAAGAAAAGGTTGAGTCAGCAGATACTGTCATAATGCCCTAGTATAACCTAGTGTGAGAGTTTGTCCACACAGTTTTGACTGGGCACAGTTTCTTTTGTGTAGCAGTTTGGCCTTTGCCTCTTCCCTGTTCCCCCATACATACATATATCTCTGCTAGTTCTAAGAAGCAAACACAACCCTACCCACAGTATTCACACAGCCATGGCCATGCCATTACTGCACTCCAGCTCAGCTTGATTTGCCACCATAGAAGGGACAGGGGTGGGACAAAGGGGTTGATGAAGAGAGAGTCACTGCCCAGTCAACCAAATCTCTGCATCCCAGCATGGACCCAGCCAGTCATTCCACTTGCCTTATATCCCCCTACTGCCACTGGCTCTTCACCTGCCTGTCAGAACAAAGATAATTTAGAGGGAAAGAAATGGGAAGAAGGAAGAGACAATGTTAAAATGTAATTTTGTTTGGGCTTTTCATATCCTACCAAGATTATTCACCTTCCCTTCGGTCCAGCAAGTGACAGTGTCTAGCCTGTTAAGCATCCTTCTGAGCCAAAAAGTAGATTAAGAAACTGGAAACAGCCTTGGTATATATCTGAAGGAAATACAACTCTCAGAATGATTTGACAATGATCCTAAATTTTGTAAGATAGTCAACAGCACAGATCTGTACACACTCAGCATACCACAAGGGAATTCCTCCCAGAGATAAATGCAGTAATACTTGTTTGAGAAATATAGATACAGGAAAGTCTCTTAGAAATGCCAAAAAAAATACACACCTATAACCATCACGTGTATGAATGGATAAAAAGAGCTTTGAATTAACATAAAAAACTTTAGCAAGAGCATGTAAGAATGTCCATTCTGTGACAAACTGACTTTCAGCAAATCACTTTGTTCAGCAAAAGCTGTCAGATGCAGCAACTGTCTGAAAGAAGAATCCTAGGAAACTGATGTTCCAGGTCTGTGAAGGATGGCCAGCAGATATTGATTTTGCACGACTGGGAATCCTTGCTATTGAAAAACAATACCGCTTGCCATGGAAATTGCAAAATTACAAAAAAATACAAAATTATAAACCCCATGATGTAACTATCCCAGAGTCACCTTACAGAAAGCTTAAAGCAGCAAACATTTCAAACAAAACAAAACCAAACCACTAAAACCAAAACAAAACCAAACCCACCATTCCAGCGAGAATCAAAATAGTCTTTGCTGACTACAAAAGACAACATGAGGAAAGAACATGGAGTGACAGTGGTTTAGGTCATAGATGGTTTCACAATGCTCTTTCACAGCTATGCCCCAAGACTTCCACAACTGGTCACTTCTGGACCTCAAACAGGAGATCCAGAAGGGAATGATTTCAGAAGCATTTATTCCAGATGAACTTGAATGAAATTTCATGAAGCACAAACAAATGACATTTAAAAAGTGATGGCATCAGCACTAGGACTAAGGAAGCTTGCTTTCCTCAGGGTTTGTATCTTGTAATCAACTGAGGGCTGTGGTTGGATTTTTTTCCCATGTTTAAGGCATTTGTAAACATTTTCTGCCATGTGGATTCCCTTTTGCTTAGTAACATGTGAACCCATGAACGCCTTTCCGGTACAGGATTTCTCTCAGGCTTTTTTCTCACCCAGTGGGGCATATTTTCAACAAACTCACTGGAGCATTTCTATTTATTTTTTCCTATTTAGAACTTAGCCATCTGTCAAATTAATTTAAATCATCTGCAGAATTATAAATTGCTGGTGAGGTTGAGGAGAGAAGAGAGAAACAAACTAACACGTATGTGCCAAGTAACTGCTAAAGTCCTGTTCCTTTAGTGACCTGTCTACAAACAAGGACAATAAAAATCTTTAAGAACAGAAGCATCAGGTAATCCAAGTATGGACACAGGTAGTCTCATAAGGTAAACACAACATAGTATTGTTTAAAATTATTAGAACTATCTACCTTTTTTGTAAGGTTGTTAAAAATCAGTGACTTGGTATGATTTCCTTCTTAGGATGAGCACTTGCCACATTTATGACACAAACTAGCACATTTGAAGTGTACGTATGAATAGATCCAGGAGAAATCCCAAGTGCTGACTGATGAAGGATATAATGATTTGGACAAAACTTACAAAGTGATAATTTGTTACTGTTGCTTAACTTCCCCCGCCCCCTCCCCCAAATTCACCAACAAAGAAAATTCTAGAAATCACCCAGTCCCCAAAAGCAACACAATAAAACTGCTGCAACATGAAGCTGTACTTGGCACTCAAAAAAATCCAAAGTCTCTAATTATCTTAAATTTTTCACCCTGCAGCTTTCCCCAGCTATAAATTACAAGCAAATCATCAAATCCAAAGTAGCTATGACAATTACCACACCAATTCTGAGCAGACAGAGCATCTACATAACATCATTTATGGAAATCAACATGAAAGTGCTAAGAATTATGAATGTTTTAATAAACGAATATAAATAGGTTACTTGTAACTTTATGATAATGGAATTAAAACACAACAATATCAATAAACATATTTTTATATATAAAAGTGTTGTTTATTGTAAGGAAACTTTAAATATAACCAACAATATTGAAAATATCATGACTGGCATTTATGGCCTTGATTGTAGTTTACTGCCATACAAGTAATTTCTAGCATTTTTCTTAATCACATCAAGCTAGTGCAAAATATAGGTAGCTTTTAGAGATTAAGCATACAGAATGACAAGAGTATAGATTTTGGTTACCTGATATTTCCTTCTAGTATAACAGGCTTCTCTTTTTTTCCATAAATCAAAAGTACAAAGGCAAGTTATCATATGTGCAATTATTCGTACCAGGTTTCTAGGTAAAAAAAAATGACATTTATAAATTTTGCTCAGATTGTATTTTGTTAGGAATCTGACTTATAATTTATACCATACTTTATGATATAAATTATATATTGTTATCATATTATATAATCATAATTTCATACACAGGTATGATTATATAAATTGTCAGAACATCTCACTAACTATAGGATAATAATTACATCAACATACACAAATATATGGCAATAGAAAAGTCATTATCTAAGAAGGAAAGATGTTACAATTCAGGTGTTTGGAACAGGGCACAAGCAGCCTTCCTACAATTCTCGTATCATTTTGGCAGAACTACCGCTGATCGCCATTATGTGCGCTAGCTTTCCACGTACATCAACAGATAGGTCAGTAAGCAGTATTAAAATTGGATTGGGCCTGAAATTCCCAGTCACAGACCCTTGTAAGCAATGAGCCCTGTGCTCCTAATTAAGATGATACTCTCTCTCCTCAGTCTCAGAAGGTATCCCATGCTCTTATGGCTAAAAAGATGATAGTATTTTATGACGACCTACAGGATTTTGAAAGCAGGACATGTTAGCTTTACCAATGACATACTTTCCAAAGTTGTGCAAAGCTTTTGCAGTATTGATCTTTTAAATTAAAAGCATTTTTGCACTTCCTGATAAGGATTTTTCAAGGACAACCTTAATTTAGGATGGCTTTCAACATCAGTTGCTTCAGTAACTGAATCTGGTCTTTGACAGCTAACATTAGACTGCAAGAAGAGAGATATACAGAGATCATTTAATTTGAAATAGGTATAAGATTTAACAGATAAAAAAGGTGAGATAAAAAAAATTAACTAGAGAACAAGCATAGATAGAGGAGACAAAATGCATAAATATAAAACCAGGGAGAAGGAAAACAATATACGTTATGTATGATTAGGTAGAACATGACAATGACCTATGCCTTTGCTTTTAAAGCATTAAGGTTAATTTGTCAGCTGTCCTAACTCTAGACTGTACAGAATATACGTAACTAATAAAAAATGCAGTTTATTGCAAAAATATACAAGTCCTCTGAATTGCATAAGATATTACAATGTCGTGCTGAAACATGACATACTAAACTAAGAGGACTTTAAAACAAATTACAAAATGTTAAAAATCAGATTTGGGTCATGAGTGTTACACAAAATGCATTGTCATGCTTTATCTTACGATTAGTCTTTGTGATTCACTACATCTGTGATAAATGCAACATAAAATCATGACAACTGTAATAGTCAGAAAGTAATATCTACTGTATATCTTCTGTATTAATACATATAAACACTTTGTGTGCACTAATACTTTCAACATATCACATTCAAACTAACAGTCTTTCCCGAAAAGTTGTAACCTTTTTGAAGAACAGAAGCTGGTTTAACAAGTTCATCGCATGTGGGTTTTTTGAAATCTACTCTTTAAGGAAATGCTGTGGTAAAGGACTTGATTTTCAAAGGTGCTGTGCTGCTACAGGTCATCTTAATGCCAGATGGAACCATCAATGCTAAGCACTTTCAAAAATCAAGCCCACAATTTATTAAATTCCTATTTTGTTTACTAGTATTTCCACTGTAATAAGTCAAAAAAAATACCCCCTAACCCACTCTTAAAATCACAGAAAATGCTTGGCATCTATAGGAAGAGAGACAATTTCTCAGTGGACTAACCACTACTGTGCTATTTTCTCATAACAGATCTTGTTGCTCCGATGTTTAGTTCATGCACTGGAATCGGCAATGTCCATGTTTGTTCCAAACAGAGCAACTAGCTGCTCTTCATAGTTTGCAATGTTTCTTTTCAGAATTTCCATACAAGGTCCCAAAAGCCTTTCAAATGCCTGCACATCCATAACTAAGATAAAAGGGGAGAGAAAGAGAAAGAATATAACGTGCTCGTCAGTTGCAGACACTAATCTTGGTGTTTATGACATTCCAACGTAAAATTTTAAATGATAACAGGACAGATACTACTGAGGCATGTACTTTGTTTGCACAGAAGAGAACCACTTAGCATAGCAAAACCAAGATCAACCAACACATTGCTGTCTTGAAACTTCATGAACAAACTTAGAATTTCCTGTGTTTCTTACTTTGAAAATATTTTCATATTAAGATTTCTGTCATCCAAGACCTGCTGAAGAAGTCTGGAGGGGCCTGGATTCTCCCACAAAATACAATTTTAAGACCCTTGAGATTTCAAAAAAACAACCAACCACCACACCCTTTGCTGATGTTGTTGGCTGTATTTGGGGTCTAACTTAGCGTATTTCCTTATTATTTTTTCTTGCTACACCCACAATGGAAACTGCAATAGATATTTCTTTCTCAGCAAACGTACAAAAGGCTGGAGGTAGTAATTCACATGCAATGTCAATGCATAGCCGACCAGAATATTTTCTTTACCTGATCACATAATGTTATCCTTTATAGTTCTAGCCAATAGACCAGGAAGGAAACTTCACACTTCAACCAGCTTCCAGACTGGTGGCCTAGTCTCCTGGGCTACTGAGAAAAGTTCAAGATCTCTGCTGTTTGGGAAGTGCCAGAGATCTTCGTGACTCACCCACACTGGCTAATGACACCCTTACTCACCACTGCCTCTTATTCTTTCTATCATCTTTGATCTTTATTGCCTGATCATCTCTGAGTTTGGAGGTAAGGATTTTAAAAAATAATACCTTTATAAGTAAGTGAGAAACTTTTTGGTTACTGGCTTGGTAATCAAGCTGTCAATCAAGAATGCCAAATCCGTCTTCGCAGTTTACAGCTTTCCCATAATTAGATACAAATATTTAGGAGCTAAACATCAGACCATGAAAAGCAATGGATGCAAAGGGTTGTCTATGAGCACAACTCGTATGGTACTTGCTTTTCCTGTGCCTGAGACTACAGTGTGACAGAATGATTAAATTAATGGCTAGTGAAGACAAAGGATTTGTTAAAGTTTAAGTCACGGTGATAAAACGGGTCAGGATTTTTACCACAGCTGTTTCTTGGATGAGAGTCAGTCTACTGAGAAAAAAAATACTTCATCTTTCTGCAGGACATTAGACATTTAGCTGATAGCTATAAATGGTTTGCAGCAATACTCTCTGTACTGTCCTACACCAATTTTTACTTCCATGTGATCAGAGAAATGTTGGAGAATTTGTGTTTAATACCAGTTATCAATTGCAAATAATTTTTGCAGATAAATAATGTAAATAGGAATACACAGTAACAGATGATGTACTTAAACAGTCTTATTTGGGTAAATGCAATTAAATCTTATATTCTGGAGGAAGACAGAGTTCACAATAAAAACAACCAGAGATTCTGTATCGTTTTCTATTAGATAAAAAATATTATTGAACAATACCTAAACATTTGACAGTGCCAAGAGCAAATGCAGAAGCAGCTCGTGGTTTGTTAGTTACAAGAGCGAGTTCTCCAAAATATTGTCCTCTTGAGCATCGAGCTATTTCAACTGCTCCATTCTCTTCTACATCTTGTTTACCCTGAAATACCAAGTAAAAAAAGAAAGAAAGAGAGAGAACGAGAGAGATATGCTGAACACAGGACTGGATAAGCAAAATTAGTAACAATGGTAGCATTGTTGTGTAACACTTAGAATACATCAAGACTTAAAAAAAAGTAACATTCTGTGGTTTATGGATGTTTACCTTCCTTGTCATTATAATCCTTACTTCTCCAGATTCCACAATGAAGAAAGAATCAGCCAAGTCACCCTGTAGAAGAAGAAGGGGAAAACAAAAAGTGAGTAAAGGAAATGTGAAACTTCCTTTTTAGTTTCATGGTAACATTAAAATATTTGAGCCAGTGCCTTGAAGCTCATCTTTTTGATACCTGTTGCAAAATAAGTAACTTTTAATGTGAAAACCATACTCTAGGCACATAATAATCAAAACCTCTACACAGAATTGACAGCAAGGCCTTTTCATGAAAACACACAGCTGACTGTGCCTTATACAAAAAGCAGAGAAAAACAGTAATATGGAAGATTTTAGGATCCTTACTCCTGTTTCTCCACCTTTGTATTCCTTTCAGATTATTTCCCTTACAGAGTTTCCAGTATAAAAAGCATCCAAGGGTTATCTAATATCCAATAATTATTTTGGGGCAAGACAGTCTCCGTTGCATACCCTGAAGAGTTCACTTCTGCATTCTTCTTCAAAAGATTATATTTTAACAATTTAACCAAGGTAAGTCTTCAGTGCTCCTTATTGGAAGCAATCATTCTTTTATATAGTTGGAATTTCTAAGTATAAGAAAAATGTTGACTCCTGTATTCATACCAAGAAAGAGAGATGTTTTTCAAAGGACCATAAGTGAAAAATTAGTTCTGAAACAAAATAATCACCTCTCTTAGATGCAAGATTCATTGGTTTTGTTTCATCTGAGAAAGAAAAACAGTTTAAAAGTATGTATTGTCTATAGACAACATTATAATTGTTACCTATTGGAAAGGAAAAACTGAAACTAGAAATAAACCGTACCTGAGCAATGATTTGTTCTCCATCTTTGTACACTTTGGTACCAATCACATCAACCACTTTTAAACGTTCAGATACCTTCATTTAAAAAAAGAAAATGTAAGAAATACTTGGTTACCTTACATTCTATTTAGCAAGCCCCTTGATATTTCTTTTCATGAATCTTTGCACAGAATAGTCTATCCTTATTGTCCTGTTTTGATAACCACTAAAAAAGGAAGAACTGCTGAACAGTGTTCCAGACAGTGTATTACAGTCGTAACAGCTAGATGTTTTGATAGAGTCTCCATTTTTGTAAGAAGTCTATATATCCCAAGTCTTCAAAAATTATTTTCAGAAAAGCATGCATGTAAAACTGTAGCTGTTAAATGAAAATATTTTTAAATTCCCTATGTCATTGTTCATTTTTATGGGCTAATAGCTAGTAAAATCAAGCTTAAGAAAATGAAGGTAAAGGTAAAAAAAAAAATACAGGTGTTTTTTTAAATACAATATTAACAATAATTCTTTATCCTGAAAATTTAGAAATATCAAAAATATGGTCTTGTTCCAAAACAAAAGTATACAAAATTTTATTGTGGAGAAAATTTGAATTCCAAATGTAAACTTGCAAAAGCAGAATGTTATCAGGTATCTCTGATACAGCCATTAAAATAATGCAATAGACATCTTACTTCTAAAGATTTCAGGAATGGCAGTGACTCAATGAAATTTTCATACATTCTTCTCTTTTTGGCATTATTTTTTACAATGATTCTTCGGAATGTTACCCTGTCCTGTAAACGCAAAGAGAAAATGAGAGTTTATTAACAGAAAATGCATGTGTCGTAGAAAATACTTTAGAAGTGGCTGAATACGTTCAAATTACCCAATTTTAGTCACTCAATGTAGCCATCAAAACTAGCTGAGTAGTCTCCCCATGCAGTCAGTTGAGAAAGACTCCTCTAGAGGTCAATCAAGAGCTCCTAAAGTAAACTCCTTACCTGATTCACATCGTTGAAAAGCTTCTCTGCCCTTGGGCAGAGAATACATATACAGTTTAGTTATAGAGGGTATAGAGTTTACCTTACACAGATTGGCTAAATGATGAACGCTGAGTGGGTAATTTAAAATATTTAAGAAATCCTCAATATTTGAATATTTAATTTACAAATTTTATTGATTATCCTGAGGTCCGATACATATAAATATGTACTCACAGAGGTTTTTATATTATTATACAAACAGAACCAAAATACATGGGTCTGGGTCTTAGGACACAGTCCAATTTCTGCTGTTTCAGCAGAACAAGACTCATTGGTTCCCTAAACAGCCAGCTGGATGTTCCTTAGTATTTGGCAAACCAAGTAAAGCAGACAGGTGGAAAAACTACATGTATACTGTTTCCTTCTCTTAACTTCACGACTGTGTCCTGGTGACAGAGGCAAAATGCTTTGCAAGCCTTCCCTGCTACAGATGGAATTTGCTGGCCGATACAACCCAATCCAATTTAAAGCCATTCTGGTAGTGTCCTAAACCCTGCCATGATCCCTAAAGTCATGTGGATTAAGTTGTTGAAAAAAACATGCCTTTCGTTTCAACATGGAAATGTTCTCTTGGGATCAGTCATCAGACTGATATGTACATTTTGAAGGAGATGGCTATCCCAGTTTCACTCTTCTGGTAAGTTCTATTACTGTTGTCAAAGATCCAGATAGTGTAACACTGATACAAATACCTTGTATTTGAATCTTACTCTGGAACCAAAGGCATTTCCTATCAAGATGTGGGAAAATATTTTATATATGCGCCTAAGTAACTGTCAAGGGGTTTGCAGTTTGCGAAATTCTCATTAAAATAGAATAAACCAAACCAAAACAAAAAATGATCAGTATTTTCTCAAGCCTTGGGTTTGCTTCTGCAGATTCTGGAAAAAGACAGTATTGCGTTGAGAGTTCTCAGAATTTTCAAAATTAAACTTTCCAAAATTACAATTGATTTTTTTTACGCTGATAAAAAATACCAATGCGATTTATATAAAATCATTAAAACAAATGGTATCATAAAACAAGTATTTCACTTACCAAACCCCAGATGGCACCAGGAGAGGTAGCTATAATCGTAGCTGCTCTGGGTGTATTGTACATTAAGGCTAACTCACCAAAACTTCCTCGGTTATCATAGGTTCCAACACACCTCCCAACACCATCACATTTTACATAAATATCATATGTACCTCTGTTAATAAAATATACAAATACAGTGAGTAAAATTCAGTCCTTTGCTAAGCAGCCTCTCACTATTTTTTGTAACACCACGAATTCCAAACACAAAGCATTTGAAATATATTCTCTTGTTTATGTGATATTAAACACCTTGCAGAGACATCTTAATCACTTCCATAATAATAAAAATAGTTCCTTTTTAAAGGGAAGGATAGGGTTATCAGTTTTTACATTAACTCAGTTTAAAGATAGACTGGATCTACAGTGATCTATTGACCACCAGAACTTATTAAAAATTAAGATCCAACTTAGTATCTGTTTCTCAATTTCATTTTAAACACACTTAAAACAAATGTAAAAAGTCTTTGCAAAAATTGCTATGATATGATCCTGAAATAATAATAGAAGTTATTTAACATTTAAAATATCTTAAAGTAGTGATTTATAATGTAATAGAGGAGATGTAGGAAACAGAAGGAATGTATATGACAAGCAACATAAGATTATGAAATAAAGAGAAGTATTTATCTCATATATTGTGAATTTCTTCTCCCCATCATTAAATTAATAACTTTTTTTTGCTTTGGAAGTGCAGTAAAATCTGGTATCTTGTAAAGCATGACATAGCCATGGATGCCGAGACATCATTTTGTTCAGTGCTGAATACTTGTATGGTATGTGTTGTTAGATCATGTGAATGTAATACAAAATTCTGTACAATGATTTAACTGGTAAGGGACTTAAGATGTGATTCACTGCACCTAAGAACTGCAAGGCTGACAGAATACTGTGACGTCCCTGCAGCTTTTTGGATAAGAGATGACAAACTGTAACCTCACAAAGCTGAAAAACATTGACTCTTCAGCAAAGAATCCCAGCACACTTCTATGATCTTCTGATTGAATATTTCAGTTGGAGGGGACCTACAGTGATCATCTAGTCCAGCTGCCTGACCAGTTCAGGGCTGACCAAAAGTTAAAGCATGTTATTATGGACATTGTCCAAATGCCTCTTCAACACTGACAGGCTTGGGGCATCAACCACCTCTCCTGGAAGCCTATCTCAGGTTTTGACCACCCGCTCGGTAAAGAAAAGCTTCCTAATGTCAAGTCTGAACCTCCCCTGGTGCAGCTTTGAACCATTCCCACGCATCCTCTCACTGGATCCCAGGGAGAAGCGCTCAGCACCTTCCTCTCCACTTCCCCTCCTCGGGAAGCTGTAGGGAGCAATGAGGTCACCCCTCAGCTTTCTTCTCCAAGCTAGACAAACCCAAAGTCCTTAGCTGCTCCCCATGGGACATGCCTTCCAGCCCTTTCACCAGCTTTGTTGCCCTCCTCTGGACACATTCCAATAACTTAACGTCCTTCTGAAATTGTGGGGCCCAGAACCGCGCACAGTATTCAAGGTGAGGCTGCACCAACACCGAATATAGCAGGATAATCACCTCTTGACTGGCTGGTTATACCGATCTACACTGGTGGAAACCTTTTGCATTTCTTTTAGAGTTCTAGCATAATATTTCTTTCAAACACTCGCAGAAATCACTGTGTTAGCCTAAAACTAAAGGTTCAGATAAGAACAGATGTTTTGGGGCGGCCTGGCTGGAGCCTGGTGCCAACAGACTAGTGAAGGATGCCAAAGTAAATGCTCTTCTTAACCCCGTGATTCAACAGTAATCGATATCTGGGGTTTTACTGAGTTACCTGCTTTTTCCAGTACAGATCGCCAAATGAAGAGTAATAACTCAGCTACTCAAAGTCTAACAATATTCATCTAAACATGAAAGTCTACAGACAGTATTGAAATGCAGTAAGATGTCAAATACTGTGTTGTAAAACTTTTCCCATTGTGTCTTGTGTTAGATGTCTTCCCATTTAAAAAACAAACAAACAAACAAAAAAACCCAACAACAAACCAAACAAAAACCAAAAATCAGCCTTTGGGATCTAGCAGTACATAAAGAGGATAGGCACATATTTCCATATGAAAAATCTGCCTCCTTTCAAAAACCGCTCTCTGTAGCTCAGGCAGAGCTGTACCAGTTCACATGCGTTCTGTTTCCTTTCCGCCATGCAAACATATGTAAGAGTTAAATACAAGTATGTAGAGAAATAGATATTTTTAAGTTGACTTCTGCACAATACTTTGTGCTATAATAAGACACAGCGATTCACCTATCAATGACGTAGAAGTTGTCACCATCATCCCCTTGATCAATGACATGTTCCCCTCCTTCAACCAGCTTTTCAAACATCGCATCTAACACCTGAGACATCTGTTCCTATTTAAAAGGACACAAAGACAAGAAATTATCATCTGCTTAAAAATTTTACACTTCAAATTAACTAACTGTCCAGCTTCCCAATATGCAGATAAAAAATGTTCGTGGGCAGAAAATATTCATGCCACAGAAATGCATGGATCAATCAGAAAGACAGTTTTATTTAGTATTCAGTGTTAGCTTTTTCCTCTTCCTGTGTTCAGAGCCCAGCTTACCTTCTTGTCCCTGTCAATAACATAGATTTTGTCAGCAATATAAATCGCTCATGAGCATTCAAAGACAGAATTTCACCCTTCACAACCACATAACGTTATGCAGTTAAAAGAAAAAAACTGTATTCCTTATTGCCAACAATACACTTACCCGTTTTTGTCTTTAGAACTATTTTGCAGAATTTAAAGTTTCAAAATGATTGTAAAGTATTTTGAAAATCTAAATTATATAATGTCTGCACAATGGTGGGATAGATGTAACCATACAAGCCTGCAGTGCTTGGGCTGTGTAAGTAAATGCTGGACTCATTGGGAAGTAGGAATTTACACATGGCTATAGAACTGCTTTGTTAATTTGAATGAAATAGGAATGTTTAGAGAGAAATGTTAACAGACTAACAAAATGTCATCATCTGAATGATGACTGTCTAATAAGAAAAACAAATCACTAATTATATAATTTGTCTTGTTTGGTGTAAATCTGCTAAAACTTAACTATTCACATCTAAAAAACCAAACAGCTCACCATGGATTAACAATATGAATTCTAAAAAGGTAACTTAATTTGAATTTTATTTTCAGTTTATAGAGCAATACGCCTAGAATTCTCAGAACAAACATAAAATGATCCTCTACTTTTTGAAACTTATTAAGTATGCATCATACTGGAACAAGCAGGTTCTAGTGGAAATCATCGTGAGAAGCCTGTAGATTTAGATCCCCATGCATTTTACGCTGATTTAGAATCATTCTCTAGATGTTCCCCTTTCTTTCCTCTGATGACAGAGAGATCTACTGTAACTCACAGTTAGACACTTAATTTTTAGACAGAGAAAATTAGGTGAAATGAATTCCATCCTTATTCTGCTGAATTTCTTCACATAGTCAAAGATTTTAAAACTATCAGCAATACCTTGTTATCCAAGCCTTTCTGAAAAATGGAAGCTAAATACAATTTTACTTCACAGAGTTCATTGTGTGTGGGCACAAAGAACAACAGAATGGCAGCATCCATCCTCAGTACAGCTGCTCATGGTACAATACAGTAAGACATCATGCAGCCTACCTAGGCCAGCAAGGAATCACTTAACTATGTCTCTATTTAGTACCTTTTTTAGTATAGACAGGTATGTATTTACAAAAAAAGAAGGATCATTCCACTACCAGTGAATGGGTTAGAGTACATTTCAGAGAATGAGAAAAGCATGGAGGGATGCCATTGGAAGAGACTGAAAATTAGGTACAGGAGTTGCCTTTTAAGAACTTTCATGCTTAAATCAATAGGTAATCTCGTTTCAGTGTTTTCAGTTCTCCCCATGTAAACTAAAAGGAACCCCTACAGAATCTGCTAAACTGACCTAATGTCTGTTAGTTGGCTAAAACATTTGAAGTAGCAGGTTCCCTTCCCCTTGCTTTACATCTGAATTGGCAAGTGGCTCCCAAACCAACAGCCCTTGGCTGCCATTTGAAAACAAGGATGAACATGCAGAACGCTCTGCACTTTATGGGAGGGTAGAGGGTACATGTTATCCTCTAAATGCAAGTAATGCAAAAAAAATGTATTACAAGGGTCCTGATCATTTGAAATCAAAATACTCCCGAGATACCTTCAGAAGAAACATTAAACTTAAAAAGACGGTTATTTGCTGTACTGAAGGAATAATACATATAGCTATATTCTTTGTTCAGTGTGCTTCATCTCAGATTTCAGGTTAAAACATTTTCAATCTCATAATTACGAATCAAGCTCACCAAACCACAACTTTTCTGGTAGGTAAATCTATGACTTTTTCAGACAACAGAGTAGAATTCACAAATACAGTTCCCTTTTTAAAAAAATGTTTTAAACACTTGAAGGTATTTAATACGTTTGAGAGCTATTATCTGCTGAAGTATTGCACATGTATTTTAACTTTTTAAATTAAATTGCAACTAACAAAGGCAACTGGTCCCTTTCCCAAACCTTTCTATGTAAAACTAAGATAGAGCAGACTACAATAACCAAATCAGGCACATGTTCTTTGCTTTTACCATGAGAATTACAAAACTTGCTTGCCCAGCTGCTCTATGTGAATCCTCTTGATTCTCTGCCAGACTGAGGCTCGATTTACTGACACTCTCCATAGATACTTCGAAAGGATAAAGATGGGTAATTTTAGAATTAAAAAGTAGATGTTATCATACACAGAATTAATTCTGATATTTTGTAAAACGGTGCCATCTGAAAGCTTTTCTTCCATAAAGCAGTTCTAGCTTTAAAAAATACATATAAAATGAAAACAGGAGGAGGTTTTTTGTATCAGTGTTCATAAATCTGCTACGTGTAATGCCGTGGCAATCTGGTAATCAATATTCTAAAGAATGACACTTTAAAAACATTATTAACTTTTTAACAGAAATAAAATCTATAAAGAATTTGAAGTATTAAACATGTGTGTTGTGCAATCTTTGTGACTTCTGCTAAAACTTCATTATCTTAACACAGTTTTTTCAAATATAATAAAGCATCTATTTTTCTTAAAGATAACACACTCTACAAATATAAAGAACCAAAACTAAAGTTCAAATGATTTGAAATTTGATTGTTTATATAATGTTTATTTACATACTCCAATTAATACATGCAATGGATATTTTTTTCCCCATTCTAAACTGTGAAGCATGTAAGTGCTTCAAAAAATGAACATTTTTAAGAAAATTATGGGAACCTTGGGTTGTTGCCATGAAAGCACACTTTGATCACCATCCTTTGTGATAGAGAAAGTATTTTAACTCCCTTAAAAGTGAGGAGGCTGAGTGGGAAATCAGATTTTCTGAAAGACAATACAATACAATACAAATTAGATTATCAAGCTTTTCTTTTTATAGAATAGTTTGGGTTGGAAGGGACCTTAAAGACCGTCTAGTTCCAACCCCCTGCCATGGGCAGGCACACCTGCCACTGGACCAGGTTGCTCAAAGCCCCATCCAGCCTGGCCTGGAACACTGCCAGGGATGGGGCAGCCACAGCTTCTCTGGGCAACCTGTGCCAGTGCCTCACCACCCCCACAGTAAAGAATTTCTTCCTAACATCTAATCTAAATCTATCTTCTTTCAGTTTAAAGCTAATCCCCCTTGCGCTATCACTACAGGCCCTTGTAAAAAGTCCCTCTCCAGCTTTCTCGTAGGCCCCTTTTGGTACTGAAGGCTGCTATAAGGTCTCCCCGGAGGCTTCTCTTCTCCAGGCTGAACAACCCCATCTCTCTCAGCCTGTCTCCATAGGAGAAGTGCTCTAGTCCTCTGACCACCCTCATGCCCCTCTGGACTCGCTCCAACAGGTCCATGTCTTTCTTAGGTTGGGGGCCCCAGAGCTGAACACAGTACTCCAGCTGGGGTCTCATGAGAGTGGAGTAGAGGGGGAGAATCACCCCCCTCGACCTGCTGGTCACACTTCTTCTGATGCAGCCCAGGATACAGCTGACTTTCTGGGCTGCAAGTGCACATTGCCAGGCCGTGTTGAGCCAACCAACACCCCCAAGTCTTTCTCCTCAAGGCTGCTGTCAATCCGTTCCCTGCCCAGCCTGTATTTATGCTTGGGATTGTCCCTGACCCACATGCAGGACCATGCACTTGGCCTTGTTGAACTTCCTGAGGTTTGCACAGGTCCACCTCTCAAGCCTGTCAAGGTCCCTCTGTATGGTGTCCCTTCCCCCCAGCATGTTGACCACACCACTCAGCTCGGTGTCGTCGGCAAACCTGCTGAGCGAGGGTGTGCTCGATCACACTGTCCAGACCACCAACAAAGACATGCTTTTATAAAGATACATTTTTTTACTTGAAGTGTAGTTACTCAAAAAGTCTTTCTAACAATTAGACTATAATGACAGCATGATTTCACAAAATAATTTACTAGACAAGTGAATAAACATGCCATCATTACAGCTATCATTACTGTCTCAATCACACTTGCTTTCAAGTGTGGATTTAACTGCTGGGAAGCAGGAGTGGTGCAAAGGAGCATTAGCTCCTTTACCGGCATCAGTCAGCAAGATATATCCTCTAATATCACCTAAAGTGGAGACAATATGGTTTTCTTTCCAATCTTACTTAGATCAAGATGGTACCTACCTTAGTTTTATACCAGCTTAAATGAACTGTGCTAGTAAAGTTCTTTTGCATATTTAGATCAGTCAGAATCATAGACTACAACTATGAAGCACAAATTCAACAGGACCATAGGATGTACTCAAGCAGTGATGTGGTATAGTCTGGGCTGGTTTGTTCTTGGTGCAATTGTCAACACAGTTTTGGCTTGTGCCAGCTATCATTCCTCCTGAGTGCTTGAGCCAGGGCTTCTTCCTAGCAAAACCACCATGGTTAGTTGCTTGGTTAGGTGGGGTTAGGAGGAGAAAAAGGTGCAAGATAATTTAGCTGTACATACATGTGTCATACTGCACTGCACGGCCTCAGGGACAGAGAACATCCTCTGATCTAGTTTGTTGTTACTGATTACTGAACTGAATAAAAGTGACAAGAATGGAAAACGTCAAAATAATCTGCAGTCAGTCAAATTCTGCCTTTGGGCATATCCTTCTTAATTTCCTGGCAAACAAAATCTGTATTTCTAGTTAATCAAATGATGTTTACCATGTAATTAAAGGCTTCAAAATACTGAACTAAGGAAACATTTAATACGAAGGGCATGTGACTATGACTACTACCTAGTAAAAAACAGGTAGCAGGTATTCTTAGCTCTGTGTAAATCAACTCCACAATCTCTCTGGGAAACCTGTTCTAGCATTTGACCACCCTCACAGTAAAAAAGGCCTTTCTTATACTTTAACAGAATTTTCTGTATTTCAGTTTGTGCACATTGTGTCTTATCCTGTCATGGTACCACTTGTGAGCAAGTCTGGTCAACAGATTGGTGCCTCCAACTGCTGTAGAAAGGTGGTCTTGTCTTTTCAGTGAACCCTTGAAAGATGCTGCCAAGCTCCTGTTTATCCTACCTGATGATATGCAGTCCTTCTCAGGTCCTTCTGCAGTTCCTTCAGCTGGCAAGCTCAGCAATGACCACAGCACATCTCCCATAGGGGACGCTACCATTGCCCCCCAGCCTTCAGGGGAGACGCCTGCTCTCCCAGCAGCCTGAGACCAAGATGGTCACATCCTACCTCTGGATCTGGGTTGAAACCTCTAAATGTGCCATGGCTGGCTAGCCCAGCTGGTACTGGGGAGCACTCCCTGTGGCCCATCATCACTGTCATTGCACCAACTCTAGGAGTCCCGTACTGTCTTGCACAATTTCCAGTTCCCCTTCAAACTCCCATCTGCACAAACTACCTCAACTGCAAAGTCTCTCCTACATTGCCGCCTTTGCTATGCTCCTGCAGGCGCTCCCTCCTCAATGGCAGTTACACAGACACTCTTCACCAACCTTCATGAGGAGCCTGATGCTTTCTGACAGTCTTCATGTGCTAAGTAATCTAAACACTACACACTCTGACAAAAAGTAGTTCCCTCCTCTTTCCCTTGTCCCATGGTAACCACATGAATCCCTAGCATAGAAGCAGAACTTTAATGTTAAAAAATATCTCTGGTACTTATCATGGTGCCTATGAACAGCACAGCACCTAAGCAGAGGTTTTATGAATCACTCTGTTAATGAGTTAGGAAATATTTTATGTGCCTGAAGTGCTACTCAGATACTGGCTACCTTCATGAATCTAGGCCTGTGGTGATACCCATGTAGTAAGGTGTCTGCAAGTCTGATGTGTTGTCATTTCATATTGTGCATGTTTACTATCAGTTACAAACAAAAGACATGACATGACATGAGATTCAGAAGAACAAAGCTCCAGACAGGAATGACAACCGGTTTATCAAGGATATCCCTGGGAACAGTACTTGATTCCAGCTTTCTTGCCAGGTTAACTGAAAAACTGCAAATAATCACTCACAACTCTCCTAACATATATTTTGTACCACAAAGTACTGTCCTCCAGATGCAGGTTGCATTATTTGGAAATAGTTATATTAGCCTCAGTTTCTTTCAAGTCAACAAAACAAACATGGCAATTACATCTCAAGGCAATTCCTTGGGGGAAAAAAATATCAGATAATGGACAATGAGTATAATTAAAACTGCATTTTACTTGGTATATATTTCACACAGATTAAAAATCCATTCACTTGCATGTCCTTGCAAGGCAGCATTTGATTCATTCAGGAATGCTGGTAGACCACAACATGTCTTTTGTAAATGTCAATGGCTCTTATAACTACCAAACTACCAAGTGATTTGCTACCACTATGCCAGGTATGTGTCGTTGTAATAGCAATTTATAAAGTTGCTGTGAGCTATTTTGTAAAGGAAACAGAACAAAGTTCTCCATACTAAACTCAACCACTCAAACACTGGGGCGTCTCAGAAATATCAGTGTTTAAACTGCTCATACAAACGTTTATTATTTGACAAAGTGCAGTGACATCCTGAATCAATGTAGGCACTGTAGATAAAATGGAAAGTAGGACACAATCATTGCTGGAAGTCATGACAATGACAAATGTAAAAAAGTAACATCTGAAAAATATCCTTCCCCACCATTGAAGAAAAGGTATTCAGGAGACAGAAGGCACAGCTGCATTTCTACAATTAAAATTACGTGGCTTCCGGCAGGAAACTGAGACGATCTTAATCTGGCATTTGAGAGGAGCGGGTAAACTCCAGCTATTAAGCTGGATGCAGTAAGTACCAGAAGCATTGTATGGTGTGTTGGGATTCTATATGCTTGGGAATCCCCCAAAAGGATGAGTGTGCTGCTGGAGTGCTCTCTGGTAGACAGGAAGTCTCAGTTAATTTCCCTTTTAGATCCAAGACACCCTGCACAATCTAAGCAGGCATGAGACTGCCTTGCAATTCAGTATAATAGTAGTAACAAGGCTTGCCTATCCCATATGACTTGTAAAACTCATAGCATTCTGAGACACAACCATAAAACTATCATATGAACAAAGTGAATCCACAATTCTTCTATTGCCCCAACCGAGTTCATAAACCACATTATTCTTTACTCCTACAACCATTTTAGTAAAACAAACACAAATTAAAATGGCATCCTGTTGGCCACCTTATCCTTACTTTGTGCAATATAAAATACCAACAAATTAATGCTCAGCATGATATTAAGAAGGTAATGAAATGGATAGAATACCAGAATAGGAAGCGGGGGGCGGGGAGGAAGAGAGAGAGAGAAAGTTAGCAAAACATAGGCAGGAAAACCATGGGAAGAAAAGGAGTTCTTAAGCAACAAGTCAGGACCTTGGAGAGGAAGAGTAAATTACAGAAATCATGTCTACAGCTCCCCTCATTTGTTTTTCAGAACAAAACCACGTACATATACTCCCCTGGAACTCTGATACAAACATTAGCAGCACTATTGATCCAATTCAAAATGTTTAGCTTCCTTGTATGATATTCACTTGTAAACTAATCAAAAGGCGTTTATTACTTCACTATCAAAGAATCCAACTTGTATTTTGATGCATAATCAATATTTTCAAGCAATAATACTTTCTTTGAGAATATACCTTAACCTTCCTCCACAGAGTTATTTAATTTAGTACTCTCCGTCTCAAATATCATGCATATGCCCATCAGTTAGGCTCAGTAACACTTCTTGTATTTTCTAATTAGACCTCTGAGCAAGTTTGCTGATTCTTTTTAGTAGTTTGCTAAAAAAGAGCAGAAATAATTCAGAGCTGCAAATAGTTTCCAAAATTTTTAAGTCAAAAATGAAGGCACTTACATTGGGCAGTTCTTTTGCAGAACATCTTCAATAACTGATTACAGAATCATAGGATCACTCAGGTTGGAAAAGGCCATTAAGATCATCGAGTCCAACCATAAACTTAACACTGCCAAGGCTGCCACTAAACTGTGTCCCTAATCACCATGTCTACATGTCTTTTAAATACCTCCAGGGATTGTGAATCAACCATTTCCCCGGGCAGCCTGTTTCAATGCTTGACAACCCTTTCAGGGAAGAAATTTTTCCTAATACCCAGCCTACAACTCCCCTGGTGCAACTTGAGGCTGTTTCCTCTCATCCTATCACTTGTTCCTTGGGAGAAGAGACCAACACCCACTTCACTACAACCTCCCTTCATGTAGTTGTAGAGTGCAATAAGGTTTACCCTGAGCCTCCTTTTCTCCAGGCTAAGCAACCACAGTTCCCCCAGCTGCTCCTCATAAGACTTGTGCTCTAGTTGAGCTTCTCTGGACATGCTCCAGCACCTCAATGTCTTCCTTGCAGTGAGGGGCCCAAAACTGAACACAGGATCCGAGGTCCTGCCTCACCAGTGCTGAGTACAGGGCAAAGTACACTTCCTTAGTCCTGCTGACCACACTATTTCTAATACAATAGGCAAGGTGGAGGGAATCCCTGTTTGCTAGATCTGTTGTAAGTATTGATTTTGCCTTAGGAAAAAACACGAGGATTAAGTGCAGGCCTATTTGTTTGGCAGCCCATTAGTTTGCAGAGTTTTCTGCCATCTAAGAGGGCAGAGTATTAACATGTTCAGGCATTCTTTAGTCCTAATTCTTCACCAAAATTTTTAAGAATGTAAGAGTATTATGTGTATCTTCTGTTAGTAGCACTTTTCAAGGAATGCTTTGGCCTTAAGTGTAAGAGTCCATTATACATAAAACACAGTTGCATTATGCTTTCCTTCATCTTCCTTTGAGTTAATCGATTCTAATTGGTTAATCAATATTTGTGCTCTCTTATAATAATTCCCCAGGAGCATGAGTGGCAATATGCCCAGAAATTGCTCTTGCATATTTGTGAAGAATATGTATAATTCATTACCTTTGAGAAAAGGGTCAAGACCTATTTGAAATATTCTCTACAAGCATTAGCAGGGCAAAGCTCTCAAAAAAAAAAAAAAAAAATTCCGTGAAAGAAGACAGATGATCTAATACTGCTTGTGAATTTTAGCAAAAGAAAGGATTCAAACTTTAAGTGCAAGGGTGCGGCACAGCTTTGATGGTGCCAGTCCTTGGAGCCACCCAGCTACTCTGATAATAGGTTCATCTTTTTTTTTTTTAACTGCTGGCCTATGGGTCATAACAGCCAAACCAAACAGCCTGTTGTTAATCGGCCCCAGAAAAGTTTCCTCTGAAAATACAAAACCAAAACAGTAATTTCTCTGAATTGCACTGTAAAAAGGAAGTGTAGAAGACTGTGTTGGCCACTAGATGAGCTGCTGCTGCTAGTCCTCCCAGTGATAAAACAGTTAAGCTGAACAGAGACAAAATCCAGTAACAGAGACTTGGGGCTTATTCTCAGTAATGGCCCAAGGCATCTGGTCATCATCTTGTTTTCTCCTTGCTGGCTTATACGAAGTGAAAGTGGAGGGGAAAGAGGGCATGCAGCTTCTGATTCCACTGCCAGTAACCTCCAGCATCTGGAGCATGAAGGAGAAGGGGTGGTAACGTGCTTTCTGCATGCATGTAGAGCATGCAGCCTGGCACACCATGGCAATCCTGGGAGAATTTTCGGATTCTCCCAGGAACATTGGGAGCAATATTAGGATTTCTGGCAACAGTGTGGCAGGCAATTGAGACAAACAATAAACAAAACTGTGGTCTAATAGGAAGAGGTTTTTCTGTGAAGAAGAACAGGAAGCAGTGCTTTAGAAGAGAAATGAGTTAATCTAACATAGGTTAGATTAACAGCATGGGGAGAGAAAAAACGAACATCCGAATGCACCCTTCTCTTTCTTAATTCACTCATCCACATAGTTCTGCTCCTGGAAATTTTTTTGATTCTTTCCTGACTTCATCCTCTAAAAAGTAGCCAAAGAGCTCTGCAAAAACCTCCTTCCCTCATCTTGTTGCAAGTGCATGTTTCAATTCATATTCTTCTCCTCAAGTAATTTTTTCAATACTGTTAGACACTAACTAAAACTGATACTAAGTGACAGCAACCAGATGGGACCTGATTAAGCCCCCAGAAAGGTGAAAAGAATGGTAACATACCAATTCCTTAAAACTACTTTGTATTTAAGGGAGTTAACTCAGGAGTACCTTGCTGAACTGACATTAGTTGACCGGTCACATCCTCATCAACCCACAGAGTTAAAGGAAGTTTCAAGAAAATTCAAGAAACTTCACAGACTTTAAGGGATACAAAGTAAAAGTGGAGGGAAAGAGGGCACGCAGCTAGTTTCTGATTACACTGCAGCATCTGGAGCAGGAAGGAGAACATCTCCCTCATGAGGAAAGGCTGAGAGAGCTGCGACTGTTTAGCCTGGAGAAGACAAGACTGAGAGGGGATCTTAGCAATGCATAC
>JAVJGI010000060.1:92084800-92143681 GCA_035590275.1 Ibycter americanus
TGAAGCTGCTTTAGCAGGGGGTTGGACTAGATGATCTCCAAAGGTCCCTTTCAACCCTGACCATTCTATGATTCTGTCTGGCAGTCATGGAGACATTCTTGAGATTTCCTCATAGGCAACAAACCAAAAATTGAACAAATTCCCCTCCAATCTACCTGATTTATGGAGTAACGACTTTTGAGTGGTCCACTACCTAACAGAAATCACCACGTGCTCAGGACACCAGCCTAAAAATGCAAAACTGGATAAAATCCAGGAAGCTTGTTTCCTCTTAATTACCATGAAGGTGGCCTTCAGTTCATTAGATGGGGACTGACTGAATCAGTCTTGGGACTGCTGACAAGACACACTGTTTCAAGATCGGCTGCTCATGAAGGACAGTTATGTACTCTTGCTTTGAGGGTACAGACTGAAATTCTCCAAAGACTGCCTGATAGTCATGAACACATACCAAGTACCAGGTTTGTGCTCAGATATACAGCTCAACAGCAAAACCTTTTGCCAGAGTTGGAAGACCTTGCTCAGCCTGCACTACATGAGTGCAGGAAATCGGACTCGCACAATCAACTTTTCTACAGTATTCTCTCTCGTCCATCTGCTACCAATGCTATTTCTAATTAGTCAACCTTCATTTCCTCCAGCATTCCTAAATAACATGAAGTGCCAAATATAACATGTAGCATCTTGAATAAGGCCCATGCCAATAGTGAGTCACAGAACCTCCCAAGGATTCTCCGTTCAAAAGTCCCCATGGGGTTTATTCATATTTCACCCATCCTCACACCGAAACAGGGATTTCATCAAGTTCGTACTGAACATTATGAAAGCCCATTTGAGGAAACATGATGGCCCACACAAGACGTTTTTGGATAATTTTATCCCAATTGAGTTATTCATGTGTGGGCACCTTTGCACAAGTTCCTTAACATTATTTTGTATATAAAAGTGAAAATTGAGATGTGTTAGAGTGCAATACCTTCCTGTACTCCAGAGTCCAAAGCACTCTGCATCACAGCTAGCACACTCATTGCTGGGTCAAAGATGCGTACTCTTCCCTGAAAACACAGGGGTTTGAATCACTAAATAAGCTCTTCCACAGAAACAGTACATTTGAACTTCACCACAAGTAGCTGAAAATACCTCCCTATTTTTAAACAGGGAATCAGAGAGGGGCTTTAACAGAATTTCCCTAAGGACTTACATAGTACTTAGTCCTCTTTCTAGTCCTATTTCAGTTCTTTCCATAACTGCGTAATTTGTCAAGATGGAGCTATAAAAAAAAACAACCCAGCTTCTGGCTGATGGTAGGAGACAGTTTTGCTTGGGTTCTCAGGAAGTGCTTGACTTCATCTGTCTGGTTAGTGAAAATCATCACAAGCACATGTTACAGTGTCCAGAACGTTGCAGGTAGTTGTTAAACAATAAAAAGATTACAAAAGTAAGATGCACTTCCACTAGAAGAGCTTGCCAGTATATATGATGTGCTATACTACTGACTCTATGAGCTTTCCCAATATGGCATATGGAGCAGCATAATATATAGCAACACACTGTACTCTGATGTTGACTTGTGTAACCTTCTGTTCCCATTCTCATACAAGTCCAAGCAGTTCACCATACTACAGTGTGCTATTTGGGACATATCTGAAATATGCATAAATATCTGACAAAGTCTGAGCAGACACAGAGCTGCATACATTTCAACTTTATATTTGCTAATAGTACAGAATAAAGAGAGAACTGCACCCAGCACTTCCTCCCATATTTAGTACTTCATAGGCATCTACTACAGATATTTTTTTTCATATTGAAAAGTCAGCATCAGGAAGATCTCAGAGACTGCACATTATTTTCACACTAGAAAACTCATCCTTTACATAGAAAGTGAGCAAGTATAAATTGCAGCTATTAAGAAAACATATTCTGAATAATGCAAGCTTAACATTTTTGCCTATTTTGTATCTGGTTTATACAATCAGATTTAGTATTATTTTACACCAAAATATTTTTCAGGATTCTAAACGCATTTCAAATACCAAACAGCTCTGAAACCAGATTTGCAACAAATGTTTTAAAAATTGAAGCTACAACTGTTCATCTCCAGAGCCTACATCCTGAGATGCACATATTTGCATTTTTTAACTAGTAACATCGTAGCACAGTTTAAGGAAACTATATACAATGCAGTAAACCACAACAGCAGCTTGTTTTTACCCAAAATGAATTATCTGTCCAGTCTGACAGTGTTTGTAATTTATACTGTACACTACATCAGGTTTCATATAATAGAGCCAAAAATGATAAAACAGTCACTGTCCATTTTTACTGAACTATGTAAACTTCAACAAGAAACTATTTAGATGAGTTCTAATACATTTGAAGACACATTAAAGTGGTCAATAGCACACATAGCCACTTCCTGGAAAACTACCATAGGCAAATTTTTCAAACGTGATGGCAAAAACATATATATTGAATACCTTAAAGAAGAAAAAGAAATCAGACATCCAAATTAATTTATTACCCATTAATCAATCTCTTTTAATCTCTCCTTTGGTTTGTCCACTCATGTTTGACCTCAATCTCACAAAGTATCTGAAAAGGAGGCATTAGTTTTGGTTGTTACATGAAATATGTGTATTTGGGGCTTAATTATTAAAAATATTTTTAATCATGGGTTAAATACAAAAGATGTGTGCAGAAAGACACCACTGAATTTACAAACCTAGCAGAGCAAAACATGAAACTACTAATAAAACAGAACCACAACAACAACAACAAAAAGAAAATGGGAGGAAAATACAAGTAGAGAGAAATGCCAGAAAAATTTGTTATAAGATGACACTGAAGGTGAGATGTGAGAACCAGTCAGACATAGGAAAGGGTGGGTAGAAAAAACTGGGTATTATTTGCAAAAAAAAAAAAAAAAAAAAAAAAGAAAAAAAGAAAAAGAGAATGCTAAAATCATAGAAGTAAGTGTGTGTATCGGGTTCTGGTGGCAAGGCCTGGGCCGGGGGGGCTGCTGTGAGCAGGTGCAGTGCCCCCAGAGCGACCTCCCTGCCCTGACCCCCCTGCGGGCCTGGCCGGCTGGTTTCTCCCCCTGCCCGGCGGGGGGGGCCAGGGACGGGGCGGCTGGGGGGGCACCGGGACAGCAGCCAAGCACCACAGTAACACACATAAGGAGGTACCAAAGGGGAAGAGGTGAAAGACACTCTTCTCCAAGGTGGTCTAACATACTGGCGGAGGGAGAGTGCCTAGGCTGTGTAGAGGAGCACTTGGAGAAGCAGGAGTAGAATGAAAAAAGCATAAGAAATGCAGCATTCAAGAGGGGAAAACGAACAGCAGAACTCAGGTCTGCCAGCAGGTCACCAGGTAAAACAGCCAAGCACCACTGACCGAACTGGACTGGGGCAAGGAGAGGGACCAGTGCTACAGATCTGCAAAGAGTTACAAAGGCTAATGACACAAAAAGAAGGTGGTTATTTTATCGAAGCATGTATTTATGGCTATCTTATATGCTGGTGTTTTAAAGACTAACACAAGATCTTGATAGCTAAAGGAAGGATGTAGTAAGGGAAAGAAAATTATTAGGACTGACACAGTCCTAATCACTGGACTGAAAACAATCACTGATGACAGGACATGGAAAGATATAAAAGGATTCAAGAAAACAGAAAAAACGTAGATTAAGGGCAGACAAGAGAAGGTGACCTCCAAGCCAAAGACTCATGCAAAGAGTAGGGAGGTTAAGGACAAAGCCAAAACTATAGGCTCTGACAAGCTTGTCTCAGTGCCCTGCCAGCGGACTGAACGGATCTCACCAAGACAAGGTGAAAAACCTGCCAACAGCAGTACAATTGATCATCCAGCAACATGAGGAAAGTACAGGTAATACTAAATCTAGAATACTCCTAGGAACCTTTGGAATGATGTCTAATTAAAACATAATTACAAGAGTTCCTCAGAGGCATGTGTCAAAACCAGTGTTCCCACATACGCGGTAGACTTGGTTTGGGCAGCTAAGCGAGTGCAAAATTCAGTCTCAACAGGCTTCACAGAAAATTCTGCATCCATGTGGGATTCAGAATAGCAAGCTGAAGATAGGCACCTAAAAAAGAGGTGGGATCATCCTTTTAAGAGAATGGTTGCTATAGCAAATTTACCTTTGCTTTTCACAGCTATGGGACCAAAAGAAGGAAGCTTGAACCCACCTTTCCCCATTTTCCAGAAGTGCCCTACATTCTACATTACAAAATACTCTGTACTGAGATGCTCTTCATTCCTCCTGGGCCCACGCTGTCAGGCAAAACAAAACGGAATTTTAGCATGCTGATTTTAGGTATGTTGCTTTGGTCAAATGGGCAGGATATGCTCCACATAATCCTCTATGTAAGAAATATGATAAACCAGTTTTACTAAACAGGTTCCAGATGAAACAGGAAGACAGGTAGACAAGAAACATTATGGAAAATATTTCTGCCAAGTTTTGCAAAGGTTGATTTTGAACATCTGGTTTCTCAACAATTCAGAAAATCCATTTAAGACCTTTTCCTGACAGGATTCTCTTTAGATAGCCACAGGAAGTTTAGAAAACAAATCATAACTATGAAATAATATATGCTGGTTTACTTTTTCATAGTCAAAATATAAACTGTTGATATGAAATAATACTGGTACCACATACTAAAGTAAGAAAGCAACATAGCAATCACTACACACTCACCTACATCCCTTATGGTGCAGACAACTACAACAAGCCAAAAGATGGACTATAAATATTATCCTTCCAAGAATGGGGACTGTAATCACCCTGAGAACACAGATTACCACACTTACATTCCCTAACAGTAGAAGCTGTCCATAACTGTGTGACTACTTAGCACTCAGAACAAGAAAGAAGGCATCAAGGTCTCACAGAACTAAACTTCCTCTAAAAGAAAAAAAAACCCCAAACCTCCACTCATTCAGCTAAAAAGCTGTCACTATTTGGAACTAATATTTCTCAGAAAGTCCTTAGCCAAAGGTAAATGCAGACAGTGTACTCTGATGACTGAAAAAAACGCATCTTTATTCCTAGCTTTCTAAACACCCTCCACCTCTCCCACACATACACATTTGGTACTATTACGAACTAAATACTCCTGTACTCAAGAGACTAAATGGGTGAACACACAAAATGATGTGAATCTAGCTTTCTCCTGCATTCTGTAAAACCAGTTTTATTTCTTCTTCTATCTAGGGATGTTGCAGATGTCCACAGTGCTGTTTCGCTCCCTCCTGTTTTATACTATTATAAGAAGATGCATAAAGGCTGGATGAGGTATCATCAACACATGTAGGATACTCCAAGTTGTATTACTCTTTTATGCTAGTCAACACCACTTAACTCTCTTTTTTCAGTACCTACTTAAAACCACATTGCACTTGAAAGAGAAGCTGGATAAAGACAAACCCAGAAAAACTCACATCATGTATGCAGGAGATCACTGACGAACACCCAGCAATGTGACCTCAAACAGCCTCAGACCATCAAAACAGTTGTTTTGGACTTCCCAATCTACTCCATACCTAAGTGGCTGTGATGACAAAAGCACACTCGTCCACCTGCAGCTGACAAAGAAAGATTGTGCTCTTTTCACTTACTGAAGAAAGGACCAAAGTGATCCATACATGAATGGACTTCAGACTTCTGCAACAAATCTCTAATAACTACACTACATTATCTCAGAAAAAGCTGACCACATCTCCACAAATACTTTGCTGCTCTATTCCAGCCCCTGTTCCAGTATTCTCCATTTTCTGCAGAGTTCCTTGTTTTACACAAATCTCAACTCATAGTCTCTTGTCTTAATACACAATATCTACACTGGGACCCGCTCTCGTGTTCCCCCTGCACAACCGTGACCTTACATTGTTTCAGCAGAAAATGAAAACTGTCAGACAACAGGCGAAAGCTCATGAGCGTGAATGCAGCAACTTTCTCAGCAATTGAATCCACATCAGAAAACCTCAGAATAAAAGTGGACCTGTCATT
The DNA here is from genome assembly GCA_035590275.1 of Ibycter americanus. Lineage (NCBI taxonomy): Eukaryota > Metazoa > Chordata > Aves > Falconiformes > Falconidae > Ibycter > Ibycter americanus. Next base: position 92,090,835 of record JAVJGI010000060.1, read on the forward strand.
TTGAAAACTAAACATAAAATTCATGCTTCTAACTCTGCTTCCTCTTGGTTAGCTATACACACAAAATAGATCCATACTTTCAGGGAAATAATATACACACGAAATTATTCTTACTGAGTGGAAGGGAGGAAAGATTTTTATTTCTATTTTTACTTCATGAGAGGAGAGAGAATAAATATGCCCACCCTGTAAACTACAATTCCTTTAAATTTGGGGGGGGGGGGGGGAATAAAGATCCTAACCTGAGCCAGATACCTTACATTCACTGAAACCAATATCCTAGGAAATCGAGTATCCCAGGTGACCACTTTTCAGAAAAGCTCCTAGAATTACAGAACAAGTTAAACCAAGAGTTAACATCTCACTTTGCAGGGTGCTAGAATTCAGGGTTACAGTTCACTCTTCTTCTCCTGAGAAAGGAAGTACCTACAGATGCTCCTCAGCAACAACTCTGTTAAATACCAAAAGGAGAAGAAATGAGCCCTTAGGGTAAGACAGAGCAGCATCTAGCTTCTTCAGCCAAAACAGTCATTTGTAAGAGAATGTTCTTTTAGAGATAAAACTTAGAGGGAATAATCAAGGCCACAGAGAAGCTAAAGGAACCCCAAGGAAATTGTATTCCTTTATAAATATCCTGTGTTTAAGCAGCAGTGATAAAGAACTTCTTGATTTAATCTGTATACAGTTGCCTGGACACTTCTAGAAATTTCAGGTTTAATGATTAAATAATCAGTGTAAAAGTTACCAAGATAGCAGCACAGCTGGGAGATAACAAAAATATACCTGTTGAATGAACCAGACCATTTATTGACTGAGGTACCCATTGCTGATATATTAAATAAAACTATTCTAATTCTATGGAAATAGGAAATAATAAAAAGCAATAAAAATTAAAAGCTACAAGTAAAAATAAACAGTGCCAGGCTTGGAATACTGTGACAAATTAACTGGTAGGTATTACATTTAGTGTAACCACTTATAAATCAGCATGGGTTGATGGTTTTTTTTACACTCTCAGGGGGTCTTTCAATGTGCCAACCTGTAAAGCAAAGGTAAAGTTACTTACAACTAGTTGAAGCTCTCAAAGGAGCATAGTACACGCAGGCCAGTGTACAGATCATTCCAGTCTGGTGAACATTTTTTGTCTTAGACTACCTTCAGAAGAGGCACGTGCACCCAAACATTCCTTGTCCTCACCCTCAGTCCTACAAAAGCACAGGATGGGCACCTCATGCTCAGGGAGCTGCTCCCCTAGAGTGGCCCTCGGGGTCTTGGTGGGCAGCTGCTGACCACGAGCCAGCAGCAGAATGCCCCAGCAGAAAGGAGGACCAACTGCCTCCTGGGCTGTATGAACAGAAGTGATTGTCCCCCTCTACTCCACACTGATTAGATCACATTTGGAATAACTGGGTCCACTCTGGGGGCCTCCAACACAGGAAAGATCTTGACAAACTGGAATGAGCTCAGTGGAGAGTAACCAGCACAGTCAAGCACTTACCCAACGAGCAGAGGCTGAGGGAGCTGGGTTTGTTCAGCCTGGAGAAGAGATAGCTTTTGGGGGGCCTGACAGCAGCCTAGCAGTAGCTATGAGGAGGTCACTGAGGCTCTCTACACTGGTGCATGGTGGGAAGACAGACAAAGGTATGAGTCTCAGACTGGATATAAGGAAAACTTATCATCATGAGGCCAGTCAAGTGGTGGAGCTGGCTGCCCAGAGAGGTTGTGCAGTCTCTCTCAGTCCTTGGAGGTTTTCAAAAACCAACCCTCAGCAACTAGGTCTGATCTAAGAACTGGCCTGCTTTGACCTGGAGGTTGGACTACAGACTTCCTGAGGTTCCTTCCAACCTGAATTATCCTAAGATCCAGAAGAATTCAGTCATTGACAAATTATCTTTTTTACTTTGAGTCCACAAGTATATTCATATTACCTGTAGTTCCAAGTTGTTCCACTAATGCAATTAATTACCTGGCAAAGAGTATCTGAATGCTTATCAAAAAGAGCAACTACAGAACCACTTTAGAAAGTGCCACAGGCAAGCTCAAGGGTTTTCTGTCATCACTGAGTAAAGGACACATTGATGTTACTGTTCTTGAAGACGGACGGGAAAACTGGAGACATTCCCTTCTAGAGCTGGGCCTGGTCCAGTCTCAAGAGAAGTGTTGCAGAACCTGAATAGTGACCTGCTTGCTGTGTAGATTTATCACAGAAGAATACAGTGAAGCCAGAACTGGAAGTAAAATCTTGTGTGAAGTACCACAAAAATTCAGCACGTCACTTGTCACAGGAGACACTGACATTAAGCAGCTGACCAGAAGGTAAACCATTGATTCACAGTTAGTATAAACTGTAATTTATTGTTCCAAAGTCAACAACTAGTCAAATGAACTTTATAATCTGTGATGACACAAGATTTGGCTTTTAAATGCTTATTTTGAGAACCAGATGCACAAAGAGAAATCAGTAATATGGAGAAACTGAGAAATCTAGTTAATAAAGGGATATACAGAAGAATGCTTATCAAATTATGGAAAAAAATATTTCCAAATGCTTAACATGAGCCGCATCTACCTTCAGCATGCTGGTGAAGACTGCAGGAACTGCAGACAGCCAAATGCATACAAGACAAAAATGCTATCAATTGTAGCCCTGAGCACATTATTGGTGTTTATGTCCCAATGTCCCTAACAGATTAGAGGGACCAAAGTTCGTTACAAAGAACCTTCTGCTTTTGTGCAGTTCATTTCAAATTACTATTTTGCAGATATTGCCTTTAATCTAATGACCTGAGGGCTCACCCAAGGCTTTTGACCCTGATAAAAGCACAGAAAGAAGTCAAAAGAGAAAATGTTCAACCTATCTAACAATGGTCTGCCAATTTTTGAAAGAAACCAGGACATTGTCCTGGTGACTGAAAAAAGAGAGGAGCTGTCATATGACAGATTCTTAACAGATATCAGCATGTTTCTGTACAGGCCAGAACCCTGAAACCACGACATCCTAGTGAAAACAGCCTCTGCCATGAACCTTGAGGCCACCCCTACACACCTAGAGTACCTCAGATATTCTGGAAGCAATTTGGTCCTCAGCAAAGAGTCCTGTTAGAGAAAGCTGGATAAAGACAATGCAAGATCTCCATAAGCTGCCATCTTTCAGAACAAACAGACTCTGATAAATCACAAGTCAGAATGATGAAAATAAACACACAATTCTATTTATTTATTTTTACTTTAACTTTTTTCCAGACTACCAGGCATTTAACATCACCAGGAATGAACAAATTGCATCAGAGCACAGAAAGTCCACTTTCATAAAAATACGATGTTACCTCAGCAATTCTACAGGTAGTAAAATGGCAAAAGAGAGCATTTCTCCTAAGAAAGTCAACCTTTTTCCTGGGCAGTAATACCAGAAGCACAGAGAGCTGATGCAAAATATCCATGGGGTCTCCATATGTTTTAATTATAGAAATCTTAAGCTAACCTTCCACTCACCTGAATGTAACCTGACAACACCACTGCCCTCTCTAGCACGAGATGGAGAACACCCAGCCACTGCCACTGTCTCAAGAGAATGCAGGGGGAAAAAAAGGCTGAGCCCACAACCTGAAGTGAGATATGTGTGTCTACTTCGCAATTAAGCAGCTGAACTGAGGCATCCGATACTAGTGCTGGTTGAATTACAAATCAGTAAGACTGGGTCCTTGGTATTTACATCAAGAATCCAATAACCCATCAGGTGCAATGAATGACAATTGCTCTTAAAATACCCACAGTTCCTTTTCCCCCCCATCTGGACTAAGATGCATTTCCAAATCACCACTACCACCCACCAAAGAAAGTGCCCAAGAGAACATTAATTTTCATATCCACATTCACATCCTAAGGACTGTATTCCAGCACCGAGGGTCTACCGATTATTTCTGGTGTTGAGGGATTAATGATGAGGCTGAGAGAACATGGTACTGTAACAAGCTGAATTTGCTTTCTTGAACTTTCTTGAACAAAGTGCTGTGTATTACTACCGAGAACAAAGTGTTACTTCTACAGAGGTATCCCCAGTTGGTGCTGGGGATCCTACAGAGCTGTAAATCACACTGCTGCTGAACTGGGAAAAGCTGATATATATGCTGAACATCCTGGTGTGTATTTGGTAAGCCAGTGCTACACAGAGTCAGTGTCAACACGCAAGCTCCATCCATGTCACAAGACTCTGTGGTAACTCCATGGGCGCCACTGGTCTCACCTTTATCGTGACACGTTTGGAGAAAGAGATGGGCACCTCCTTGAGGAGTCATCTTAGGAACAGCTTCCCAATCAGTTTGGTCCCAGCGCTGCACAGCATGGTGCTGGTACGTGGCAGTGACCAAGAGGCTCACTGCAACCTCAGACACCCGAACCAGATGAGGCCTTTGTGGCTTTCTCAGCTCCACTCCTCTGCACCACAGGCACCTGATCCCTTCACTTGTTAAATTTTAAAGAACAGCAAATAGAGCACTTATCAGGAATTCATCACTTTCTAAGCAACAAAAATACTTCACATATTGATCAAAGATGGCATTCAAACCTCCCAAGTTTCACAGCCATAGACATAAATTATAAAGGCATTACTGCTTTAAACAAAAAGAACAGGATACAGAATAATCCACCATGCAGAAAAAAATCTGCCTAAGCAGAAAGTGGTTCACCTCTGCAGAGTGGCTGGAGGAGCAGACATGTCCCTGAGCATGTTACAGCTCACGCTGTAACCCATTCCTCCCTCTGAGGATGAGGGAGGGTCAGGCATCGAGTCCCTGCAGGTACTGACAAGGGAAAATAACGATGTGATCTGCAGTAAGGGGTATGTATACTGACACTGTCAATGTTCACTTAGAGCATCATCCACTGAAAGACACAATTATTTATTGATAATAACAAAACTATCTAAAACAGACATGAATTCCTATTGTTACACCCAGTAGGAAAAGGCCTTTCATATTTTCTTCTATTCTTTTTCAAGAACAGTTCAGAATAAAGTGTTTGCTATTATGCTGTCACCACTGAAAATCTAATGACTCAGAAAAGACACAGTTCAAGAGGGAAGATAAATTCAGTGAGCTGCTAATGAAAGGAAATGTTAAGATCCTCCAGATCATACAAACTCATTCATAACTCATCACCATACTACACTAATCTTTGAAAATCATAAATTAAAAAAAAAAAACAGTCAAAACTTGGTGTGGTGAAAATGTATTAAATTGATTACTGCTTATGAAAGAGTCTTTGTCTTTAATTAACTTGGACAGTGAGCTTAAGGAGCTCGAGGACAACTGTAATGAGCAGGCGGTGTTTGTCTTGAGCCCCCTGAACAAGCCAGATATGAGCAAGATCATCCAGACAATAAATACTGTGTGCAGCTGTGTCATGACAGTAACTCCACCATGCTCAGGCATCTGGCCAACAACCCTGGCGTGTGTGAACCTTATGAATTGTGAGATAATGCACACCTGCACTTAGCCTAAACCTAAAAGTTTACATACACTAGGTGTGTAAACTATTTCTGTTTTTCACTGAGTATAAAGGTGGGCAAGCTCTGGGACCGGGCCAGAAGCCTCACCTACGGGGGTACGCACCATATAGGAATTTTCCCAGTTACCGAGAAACTCCTGGCGCTGGCTGCAATGGGTCTTCCTAGCCCAAGCGTGGGCCTGGGTGATGTTAAGGTGGCAATTGGTGATGTATCCTTTTCTTAGTCTCTGTAACGCTTTGCAGTAATGATTTGATGCTTTGCTCCTATTGCTCTTTGATCATATTGGGCATAATAACTAGTACTGCTTCCTTTTATCATATTGCATGCTGGTTTCCTTTATTGTATTGTAATGTAATACATTGCATTTATTCTTATATTTGATTTGGAATTCATTTTTGCTTGGTATCCAGTCAATCAGCAAAACACTTGGTAAAAAAAAAAAAAGATATCAATATTACCACTGGTTTCAGTGGGCACAGCAGAAAGCCCTCAGAATATTTTTAGGCCCTCATGAGGTTAAATATTATCAACACAATACACCTGTAAGGATGAAGCCAGGTAATAACTATAGGACTATATAAGAATTAGAGGCACCACACAAAAGCACTGTACAGACAGCATGAGTAGCCTCTGGGATCCAGAGAATGGTGGATATACCATATACAGAGCCTTCGCTGTCCCCCATAGTCCCCAGACATTCCATATATCTGCAAGAATACTATAGACAAAAAAGGCATAACAGGGTGCTTCAAGACCCGAGAGAAGACGGGAACAAATGGTTCAGGGTCTCCACTCCCTCACCCAGGTACTACCCAACAACTTTGGGCCTTCAGTTCTCCATCATGAAGAAAACACTTCTAAAGTTTAATGGCCATAAGGGCATGGTGCAAAATGCTTAATACAGTTTTTAGAAGGCAGGGGACCACTGCTGAATGGATTACAAACACAGGCTCTTGTTCCAATCTGTTTTGTAATGTTTATCACTGTAAATACATAATGTGATAAGCATAGAAGAGATAGCATGAATAAAATTGGATTTCTCAAGGAAGCAAAGATCAAAAGACTTGAAAGTAAAAAGAACCCCCAAAAGCCTAAAAAGAAAGTTTCCTAGTCACCAGTTTTGTTGCCTGCAGAAAGAAATTAAAATTCTAACATATTCCCCAATATCCGTATCAGAGGTAAAGGGAAACAGCATACAGTTCCCAAAATATGTTTGTGGCTGTATCAACTAAAGGATCAATGACAACTGGAAAATGGAATTGTAAGTCTTCATTGGACATGATCCTCTGCAAATACAAGAGAACAATATGAAGAAGCAAACAGTCATGCTGCTCCTACTTCATTTTGTGTGCAACAAAATAAAACCATAGGTTAAAAAAACCCCAAAGTTCTGATACTAAACATTTGTTTAATAGAGAAAGAAGCATGCATGCATATCCCAGATGGCTGGGAACAACAACCTTCCATTAATCCAGCCAGCCCAGGGTTACGTTACTCCCTTCTGCTAAGCCACTTATGTAGGTTCTACTCGCTTACATCAATGTGCAGTTTCACAAACTAGTCATTAAAGTGTGTTGATTTTATCTTCAGGAGGACGGACAGTGGTAGTTTTAACTTTGCAGTCATAAAACCAGTGCAAGGAAACAAAATGGAGACATCTCATTAAAAAGGACTATTTGTTAAAAATTGCAACATGGGGATGTAAATGCAGAGTTCCTGCTGCTACCACTTGTATGATAAATGCGCTAAGAAACCCAGTAGTCGAATGTGATTGCAACCAGCCTATAAATAGACACAACTCCAATTGCTCATATAAATAATATCTTTGAAAATGATCCATCAGTCATGTTGTGTTCTGATTTAGGAGCCCTGCATGGGAAGTGTGAACTGAACAGAAATGCCCCTGAAATTTGCTTTCTCTCTTGCACAATACAACCACTTGCCAATCTCCATCCAACTGAGCACCTTCATTCTTATTGAAATCGGTGGGTGATACTCAGCGCTTGTTAAAAAAAAGGTCTAGTCCTGAATACATAAACTTAATAAATTCATGACAGAAAACATAACTCACAATCAGTCAGTTTTAACTTTTGGTAAACAAGCTTTTTCTATTTAATAATTCAACCTTAACACCGAGCTTTTAACTATAAATGTTAAAGCTTTTTTTTTTGGTCAGGTATCTGGTCATTAAACTAAAATCACATAACACAGAAACTGATTTTGCTTCAGCCTTGAAAATGTCACAGATATTGAAAGAACTTTGGCTCAAACTCCAGACAAGAATTATATTATGGTCAGAGATGAACCACGAAATACTACCTCCTAAAAATTATTTGCCAGAAATTTATGTGTATGTGAGAATTATAGGTATCATTGCTACTTTTTACTAACCAAAATTATATAAGTCCAGTTACCTAAAGAGTTGTTTAATAGAATAAACACATTCTGAAACTCAATAAACTTCTGTTTCGTGAAAACTAAGGCTGGTACATTCACTCTAGAAAAAATTGCAATTCAGACTAAGCATTTCAAATAAATGTCAGTGCACTACACAATTTCAAGTGGTTTTCCCCTCAATTTGATCACCAAAATACTATAAAAATAAAAAAAACCAATACTGGTAAATCATTGCCACAGCAACTGACAGCAAAACCCAGTTAGCACCCCTGAAAGCTTGTCTGCTCTTTCAGAGTGAAAGAAACTTAAAATGTAACACAAACAATAAAAACTGATTAAGAATAAAAGGACAAAAAGTAAGTACATGTCTACCCGCCACAGGAGATTGAAAGAGTATTACTTTAAGGACAACAAAATTAGGACTCCACAAGAAGTATTGAAAAAGAAAACACGTAAGCAATTCTGCTTAGAAAGTAGGAATACATAAATGAACAACAGTATGTGATGAAACGTATTACAGCTTTTAGGCAACTTTAGCAAACACTATTACTTAGAGTTTTCTATCTATCATTATTTTTTCCAAATGAATCTATTCTTTAACAAAATCATGAACACACCCCATGTTCCACTTAAGGCATCTCTCTACACTAACAATTACACACTCTGTAAATAGTCCACTAGATTTACCAAATTTAAAAAGATAGAAAACATAAAATATAAGGTAATGTGCCATGCCTCTATGTGTGCACGCATGGCCACAAAAACTGTACAACTTACTATTATACAGTTAGAAGAGAAGCACGTATATGTCAAAAGCTGCGTGTGCACAAGCACATGCGCCTGAGCGTGCCCATGCCTACTAGTCCTTTCCCTACTTCACACATTCTCCTCCATCCACGGGCACACTCTATTTTGAGACTGCTATGGGCTGACCATCAACCCAGACCAAGACCTCTCTGTTCCATGTATGCTTTTACGCTAGAAAGGCAGGAGGCTACTATTCTGCAAATCACAAAAAAAACCCACAACCAACGCTTCCCCCCGCCCCCTTTTTATTTTCTTGTTCCTTAGAGGCCACTCTTGTAGCTCATTCCAGGCACATCATTCACAATCACTTAGAGAACAACTACACAGATTATTTAATTTCTAACTCTTATTTATTCAAGACACCATTTCTACTGCTGCTCTGTAACATCACAAGAGCCTGAGCTGTAATTCCCAGTGATCTGGGGTACAGTCCCACATACATTTGTTTATTATCTCCACTGGGTCATGACCAATGAAATGTACTTGTGAATTCAATTAACTGCTTTTCAGGTAAATTTGTCAGCACAGCTTTTTGTTCTATGTCAGGTGACAGTAATATTCCATCTCTGCGGGGGCCAGATCATCTACAGGAATGAATTTATTCCTGTTACTTTCAACTTTAAATCTACACAGATTCTTGACCATTTCACAGTCAAGTTGTGTTCAGGAGGCTTTTAGCAACTGGCATCCAGAGCCAGGTGTGAGGACACCATGAGCTGCTTGACCGCATCAGCAAGTATAGCGTTATTAGCATAGTGATACACATGGTTAACACCTCTGTCAGACTGCAGCAAACCACTCTCTAATAGCAGGCAGTCTCTGCCTCCTTTGCACAGCACAGCTTTTCCATCATCATGCATTTTAATCTCCCTTCCCTCTGAGACCAGGTTCTCTGCAGAGATGGGAATGTGCACAGTGCAGGAAATTAGGATGTCTCGCACCCAGCAAGCGCTGCTGGGCAGTTGGTGGTAGGCGTACCACAAAGTCTTTGAAACCCACTTAGCTCTTTCTTTTTGACAGTATCAAGCATAAGCTTCTTACTCTCCTTTTCCAGGCCCTTATAACTCGACATATCAGCTATTGTCACACTGTGTTACTCCCCTCTGTCTCTGCTTTGCTACTGTGACAGCTGCCTGATCAGTTTTCCAACAGCCCTTTTAGTGTTTTTCCACACCATCCTTCACACATGGATCAGCTCAAGAAACACCATCCACAAAAATCGTACCACTTCCCCTTCCTTGTTCTTGCAGCAGATAGGTTTTTTGGACGGCATATGAAAGAAACTAACTGGGTTGGTTTAACCTGGGGCTTATTAAGATGCAATATGGGGCACTCCATACTCACCCTTCCTACATAGTTTGACTCGTACAATCAAGAAATCTAATTAGCAAAACCGATGGTCTTCACCAACATGCAACAACATACCAGTGTCACTGGGCACCACTGAACCATGACGACAATTCAGATTCTCCTCTGTAATTACACACCAAGGAACTGATCCCAGGAGCATGCCTCAGGAAGATCTTTTAGATTAAGATCTCATCTTTTTTGGTGTAATTTATGCCACACAGTAGGCGTTAAGTACTTCTTTTCTCCTTTCTTAGCTGTCTTGCATTGGAATCTTTTCTTCATACCAGCCATAAGAAAATGTGATTGACTCCTTATGATGTGCCTAAAAATCCTACAGAACAGCAGGTAAGCCTTATATAGGGACCCATTTTTACCATGTTTTATATAAATACATACACACATTTTTGTCTGTTGATGGCCGATTCTTTTACTTAGTCTGTTTGAGCCTAAATCCCAAACTGGCGATGGCTGACATTCCCCAGGAATTTATTCCCAATAAATTGGAATTTTATTTATTTATTTATTTATTTAGAATTATTAATCCCAAATAAATTTATTGGAATTTATTTATTCCCATAAATTGGGCAGCAGTTCCTTTAAAATAAATAGCTTTTTTCTTTTTATATTTTTATAGAAAAATATTCTTTTTAAAATAAAAGAATAATATCTATCTACTCAGTAAAGAAAATGCCTGAAAAATTTAAATTGTGTCCTGCACGACTATCTTTGCACAATACCAAAGTATATTACTATGATGGGACAAACAAAAAAAAAAATAATAAAAGAGTAGGTGTACTCTGCTCTAGACCTACCCAGAATAGGCATTCCCAAATTAATGCTAGCAGGAGAAAAAGGAAGAAAGATGTCTCTATCTGTTGCTCACTGGCAAGAATATGAGGGAGCAGAAAGTAAGTCTTGTTCAGAACTCACACCTTTCAGTGTTGAAGTCCCCAGTTCACAGAGCACACTCCTGCTGCAGTACGGTATTTCCCAAACACCGACTGTGATTGCGGGAAAGATCAAGACTGGTAAGTAGGTGTTGAATTTGTGGTTTAAAAGATGCACTCATCACTTACTAGACCGCATGCATGGCAATTTTAAAGGTATAAACTCGCAGTTTTGTTGCAGTGTGTAGCTGATGTTCGGCATGAAAGATGGTTTCAGAGGCTGACTGAAGCTTTGACATTAGGCTCCTGGGGGTCCTTCTTGCATGGTATTTTCATTATTTCCTTGTGTATGAAGAAAGGAAAGAGTGTTCCTATGCAGACTGACATTTAACAAGAAAAGCAGGCAAGGCTTTAACACCTCCATTTAAAATGTATTCCTCTGACAACTTCATTTTTCTTTATTCTCTGATCAAGTTCTATTACCTATTATACATACATACAATTTTCTTCATGAGTGGATTGTGACACATAATTTTTTATTCTGGCATGCTCATAATAATTCTTCACAATAATTGTGAAGAAACCAGAAAACTGTCTCTCTCACTTTCACACAAAATGGTGATCAGAACAAGAACAGGAATTATTTACATTTTTGTTACTGGTCTACACCACTAGCTTAAAAACTAAACCCTTAAAGATGCATTGCATTAATACAACAAAATTTTATTATTTTTGAATTTAATTTTCCCATAAAGAAGAAAAGGGATTTAATCTGAGTGAGAGAAATACAAGGAAGAAAAGTATTTATAATATTTATTCAGAGAAATTTCTGAAACTAAAACTCAGGAGAGATTTTCAAATTCATGTTCAGTCCTCCTACAATTTTCTTACAAATTTTATACTAAAAAGCTATGTATACCCTCCTTTACACACACACATGAAACACCACTGACATACAATCACCAGATTCTTCTTCATTTGCCATGTGATCAAGCACCACGGGAGACAGCAGGCCTCTTCTTGACTTACACAGTCAATGTAAGATTGAAACACAGGGAGAGACCTTGAGTTCAAAATCTATTAAGGAGATTCCTTTGTAGTAAGCTAATAATCAAATGGGACAAGTGGGAGTAAAAATAGTGCATGTGGAAGGATGACTTTAGTCCCTTACTGCAATATGCCTTGCAATACTCCACTGTGATTTCAAGCTGCTAAAACACAACTATGCACTGTATAAGAACTAGTTATTCATGCTTTGCTCTGACCCAACTGTTTGTATGCAATGGTCACACAACCATTTCCATTAGTTTCTGTATACAATAGTAAATAAAACATATCTAATTCACAAAGAGCAATGAGTTAGGATCCACAGGTGTTAGAACTAATATGATAGCAATACTGACTTGCCTAGCACGGTTCTAACACCATTTGAAAGCATACATACACACTGATTTAAAAATTACATTTCCAATGAGTTTTCAAGATGACTTTTCACATCTTTACGTAGAAAAGAAAGCAAGATCTGAAGTGAGAAAATAGGCATTGCCTAATGTTAAAGACAGGAAATAAAGTTCCAAGTTACAACAAACCATTACTGGGATGTACCAGTGCTTGGCTGATAAACTTAAATGAACATCCAACATGTTCATCCAACAAAGTATGAATGGCTTTGGGGGCACTTGTGGGACCTGCTGACAAGAAAACAAATACTGATCTCAAAGATGCTATCTTCATCCTGTATTTCCTCCCATGCTTCAAATTTGTCTATATCCTCCAAACTAGACATTGGAGAAGCTAATCTAAGAGATATATGATAAAGACACACGAAGCAAAGACACTGTGGAACAGGATTATGTGGCAACAGGGGGATGGGTGCAGGAAATAGGGAGCATTTGATGGCAAGAAAACCTTGGGCTTGTGCTTTGACAAAGGACATTTTGTTTAAACAGCGGAGAAGCACACTGCAGCTCAAGGCATCATGCTTCCTACAAAACATACAGAACTGACATGGAATGTTTAGGAAGCAAAACATCAGTCTGCTGTTCATTTTATACAATGTGTATAAATGGCATCTGGTGTTTTGAGCACCACAGTATTTAGCAAAGATATTTAAATATATAATTTTCCCCTTTCTTTGACTCCACAGTATTTAAAAGAAGCAGTACTTGCCAAATATTAAGCCAAACTTGAGGTCAAAGGCCAAGCCACTTGTATTATGGTGTTCTACAAGAAAACTTGCTAAGCAAAATGTTCCACAAGTACTGTTATTCCATTTTGAACAACTCACTATGTAAAACATGCCTTGTCTTATTCATCTCTTATCCTCTAGAACAAATTTTCTATAGCACAGAAGTCAAACCACATGAAAGCACAGATGGAATGGAATTGTTTTGGAAAACTGGTAAGCAGATAGTACACCTACAGATTCATGCTCTGTCACCTACAATGGAAGTAGCATACCTCCCTAATCTAAATACAAATGCTGAAGAACAAAATAGCACAGCAACCGAAGTTGAGCTTATTATAGACACAGATACTGAAATATTTTAGAGAAGTCAGAATTATTAAATAATGACTATCAATACACATCTGCTCCAAAAATAATTTTAAAATCCTTCCTACTTCTTTCAGTAATGTGCATACTCATCCAAAAAAAAAAAAAGGAATTATTATATTTCTTTAGAAATCATGAGCTATGAGCATCTCGATAAAAGCATTAGAAGATTATTAGCTTCTCTGATCATGTTTAGATTCTGGGGTGTTATTGGGACTGCTGAGATTATCGATGGTGAACGCACTCGGAGGCAGGTTAAAACAGGAAATACAGTATGATCTACAGGTTATCAGGCAGAGAAAGAATTTGTGGTGTGTCAAATGTTAACCGGAGACAAGAGAGGAACTATTAGAAAAACACGGACATAAAATGAAGAGAAATTAAAATACAACAGAGAATAATCTGTATTTTATATCAATTAGTTCACAGCACTCACTGCAATCTGAGAGCATTCATTAAGAAATCTTAGTACATTTTACACAACAATCATTGACATTTGCAAACTACCGCTTGAGATAAATAACAGCCATATTTACTGTTATTAATATGAACATTTGGCCTCATTTCTGTATTTATTTTGATAGAAATAGTCTGTTTGATAGTTTGATTGTTTTGTCTGAAAAACCTGCTTTCTCTGGAATTTATTCACTACTACTTAGTTACACAGCAAGATCTCCTCTTTCCCTAGAATGAATTTGTTTGGTCACGAAAGAAATATTAGATACTACGTTAAAACATTCCAAGTATGAGAGTGCAAATACTGGTCTGTCTAAAACAAGAGGGAAAAAAATTTAGCTCCTTAGATAGACCCCTATCTAATTTCAAGCAGAATAGGAGACGACATTGACCTGAGTACACGAGAAAGCTGGGGGAGCCAGGCTCCAGCCTGGTCCCTGGCACAGTCCCAAACAAGACTGTTCCCAAATGGCAGTATGGATGAGGCCACACTGCTGGCTGTGAGAAGGGATTAGCATATAGATACAAGCTCTACTGTGGCACTTCCCTGCACCCATCTTATTTACTAGTTATATACATAAAGTGAGTTTAAAGGAATTGCTCAGTCAGTGTAACAGCTCCATACCTTGCTAGAATATATGAGCTCTTCATCAAACTGACTGGGCAATAGCCCATTAAGATGAGTTTGATTCATATTTCCACACAAATCTCCAGTTTATGCTTCATATATGTGAAATAAGATCCACCCAAATAGCTGACAAAACTACAGTGATTGATTTTATTGATACAAATATATATGCAGAATACCTTCCAAAGGTAATACTAAAACAGCAGGAAAAAATTACGATGTCCCATAAAGGGATGTATGCAGTAATTTGTGAACTCAAAACACATTTATAAAGAGGCTGCTACCTAGCTTTACCAAAGTGTGCAATTAAAAAAGTAACTACTCTGTACATTAGTCAATGTATAAAATGCAGTCTAGAAATATGTGCTTGCAAGAACATCTAAACAAACACAAGATTACAGATGAAACCTCAGGAAATCATCTAAATCATCCCTATGTACTGCTGCAGTATAAATTACACCTCTATCTCTGCAGAAAGACATCTAACCTTTCCTTAAAGCTTCTCAGATAACGCAGTATTTCTGAGCAGTTTAGTCTATTGCTTCACTAAGTGTTTAGTTACAAAGTTTTCCCCAAAGCATAGCCTAAATATTTGTGTGTGTAAAAATTAGGCCAATCACTGTCTGTTTATTTCCTTCCTTCCCTGTCACTTCCTTGGGACAAATACTGATAATCCTCTCTGTAGCAACCTATCACACAGCACAAGACTTACATCTATATTCCTATTGGCACCTCTCCCGCCCTTCTCTTGCTCCCTTTCCTCCCTTCCTCCACCACCTCAAACTTTGCCTTATAGTATGCATCTACTAAATTTCTTCTTCCTTTATTAAGCTTAAAGTGTTATGACAAAACAGCTTAAGTATAGCCATATCTAAAATCTGGCATGACATTAATTTACAACGGTTAGCCTATTTCTGTAACTCAGTTCCATAAATGGGCTCTGAAAAATTCGTATTCAACCTCTGCTGAATTTGTATTCAACCTCTGCTGATGATCTCTACCAGGAAACATTTTGATACAACCTGTTAGAATCTGTTTCAGATTTCGGAGGTTTATTACAGGAATAAATGAATGTTGAAAGTGAACCACTTAAAAAGTTCCAGAAGTAATGCACAGATACCCTAAATTTTGTTTTCTTTTGAATAAGAATACTACTGTCCAACTACATGCTGTAGGATGGAATAGTAATGGCATCAATGCAATGCAATCTAGAGAAGAAAAAGTTTCACAGGCAGCATCTTTCACAAAACAGCTAGAACTAAACCAGGAAGGAGGCAGATGAGCTTCTGAGCACACAAGCTCCTCTTCAGATCCGCATGAAAAGCAACAAATCTCAAGGCAACAACAGGTCAGGAATAAATACTCCAAGTTTAACGTCATGATGTTATTAGACATTCTGAACAAAAACAACGGTTAGCATTGGGAAGCAAATGTGCATGCTCTCTAAGCTTCCCTAAGCCTATGTTATTACGTCAGTTTTCTACAGTAACTTTTCTCAAATTCCCATCAAATGTAAAAGGAGACCAGACAGAACAAATTAAACTATTGTTTCTCTGACTGTCTCTTTGCAGCAGAACTTGTGAAGCGCACAGCAAATAGAAACTAAAGCAAGGAAGCTGGGTCACTTGGTTATGGATTGGGTGGGAAACAGTGTCTACCGCTGACTTTCCAGAGATCCAAAAATATTGTGGGACAGGCCACTGAAATCAGTTCTTCATTCTCAAGACTTAAACACGTGCTTTCAGCAGGACCAGGACCAGACTGAAGCACAGCACTTCCCCTGACCCAGTGGCTATAAGGTGCCTACAGCTCAGCGCACTATGCCCATATCGTTATACAGCAGCCTAAGCTCAGTCCAGAGACAAGTCCCACCAGCTCTTGTGGCACCTGGTATCAGAGGTTACTCTCGGGAAAATGCCATGGGTCATTTCTACCTGTGACATTGGCCATGGGATAACCTTGCAAGAGCAGACAGAATATGAGCTGCAAGTTTCACTATGGCACACAGAAAAAAATACAGTGTAGACACACCACAGGGCAAAGAGATATAATCACCTTATCTCTAAACTGCTGTGCACATACAATTACAGCTATACTCTGTAGGAGTTAGGATGCTACATGTTTCACAGAAAAAAACCAGGGATTGCATGTAGGGCATTCAATTTCTGATGTAGACAAAATTAGTGATACGCATTCTGACTTGCATATCAATGCTCCAGTTCCTATAAGCTCGGGATACTCCTCGTTTGTTAATGGAAATGGGTGTTGGGCAATTCCCACGAAGGATTTAAGTGTGACAGTGATGGTAACTGTAAGAGAGACCATGACAAGGAAAGGCAATATTCTCTATAAGGACTGAAGAGTACAGACTATACAATGCATTTGTGCAAAATCATAGAATAAAGAAGGGAGTATGTTCTCAGTATTCAGAGACTGAGACAGCTGCTATTACAGAATATGGTGGAAGATGCACAGCTGCGTAGGAAAGCTGCATGAAACAGAAGTGGTGCCTGCCTTGCAAGAGGAGCAGGAAGAGAAGGAAGGACATGTCCACTCACACAATGATGCACGGTACATGTCTGCACCCATGTACAGCTGCAGCCCTGCAGAAGTCAGCACAGTCTGACGATCCCTTCAGCAGGCTGAACTTCAGTAAGGCACTCTGCTTCTGTGACCTCCAGTAAGCCACAGCTTGCCACACCGATGTGCTGCCATAAGCTTAGCTGGTGCCTTTACTGTCACGCACTGATAAGTCATGCAATGTAGATGCACCCTGAAGTTCTGACAGCACTTTTTCTTCTGGTTTTCCTCACCACTACAATGGCAGCCTTCAAGCCCAACTTAGTTTTAGTATTAGATACTACTGTATGTCAGCTATGTTCCTTATTTAAAAAACCTGAAGGACTGGAGATTTTAAATTATGGGTTGACTACATGCCTGCAATGGACAAAAAAGATGAATCCGACATCACTTGAATTCAGTTTGGGGGTTATTCATCACTCAGAACAACCACAACCAGTAACTCTGCTTGAAGAACTACACTGGAATCGCTGGTTCATCAATAAAGTTCATTATTATTCTTCCTTCTGTCACTATGACTTGATATGCTTCTGCAAGAACACTACCTCCTACCTGATCATTTCAAAGGGGAGTTTACAGTTACTTCAATTCCTCACCATTATTTTTGGTACAGCTCCAGCTTCTGCCTTACTGTATAAAAGTGAACTGCATTTCATTTCAGTTAGCTGCCTTTCTCTAACAATTTTTAACATGCCATAGGAAAGTAGATGCCAATCTCTTTTAAGAAAATCTCAATATAGTTCCAGCAGATTGAAATTACTAATGAAATATTGTTCCTAGTGGCATATTCTATTCTTGGCTAACAGTATTGATTTGCTTTTCCTAAATACTAGTTTATATTTAACAATTGAATTTAATATTACCTATGTTCTTCCATACCTATAATTTCAGAAAGCTATTAGGCATTCCTTCACTAACAGGACTCCCATGGTCTAAATTCAGTAAAATTCCTCAGTGTTTCTTAAGTAGGTTGTCACATTTCTTGTAGAAATCATTAGACTGAAAACTAGAAGTGATATATGTAAAAGCTACTGTGGGCATGACTAATCCATAGTCCACACATCTGTTCAGAATAATGAAGCCTGAAACTTCTATTTTGCCACTTTCTTCCTAATGGCACCTTACAGAAACATGAAGAATGAGATGAAGAATAAATTGTTCTGGCAAACGCACTCCCAGATTTTTCCCTTTTATGAGGGATGCACAGAACCTCCCTCCTCCTCTCTGAGACTGTGCCAAAACACAGGCATCTATCACATACCATGCAGTGGTGTGAGCCCTGTTGTGTCAGACGGGGAGAGCTGAGACCACCTACCTCCACAGCCATGTGACGAGGGCACAGCCAACTTGGGCAGGAAGGGCCGTGGGCCAGACATACTGTAGGGACAGCCCTGCAACGTGACCTGTATGTGACAAAGTGTGTATGCGTGTGTCCAGCCTCTGATGTGGTGGCACTGTGCTGCTCACAGCTGTGCAGTCACAGGGCTTGGAGGTCTGACAGGCAACCCACCACTGATGTCATCATTATACATAATCATAGAATCATTAATGTTGGAAAAGACGTTTAAAATCATCAAGTCCAACTGCAAACTCAGGACTGCCAAGTCCACCACTAATCCATGTCCCTAAGCACCGCATCTACAAGTTTTTTAAATACCTCTAGGAATGGTGATTCCACCATCTCCCTGGGCAGCCTGTTCCAATGCCTGAACACCCCCTTCCACGAAGAAATTTTTCTTACTATCCAATCTAATCCTCCCCTGGCGTAACCTGAGGCTGTTCTTCAAGAAACTGCCATACTTCCATAAAAAGGCCGGGGGGAGGGGGGAAGACAAGCCGCTAAATGCAGCTCCATCTTAAAGAAGAAATTACCACAGTATATAAGTGTATATAGAAAAATATTCTGAATTTGAATACTTGCTACATGAATTAAACACGTCCTTTTCACAGGGCATAAAAAATGGCTTCCTTCTTTCTCAGACTTTCCTCTTCAGCTAATCAGTTACGCACCTAAAAGTGACAGTACTTAGCAGTCTGTGTAAACACGCTAATTTCAGCAACTGCAAATTAAAAAAAGTAGTATTTGTCACACAGAGATCTCCTCTAGCGTCACCTGACATTCTCTCTCTTTTTCACTCAGATTGATGGCTGATGCAGTAGGTGTATCATGTGAGCATCAATTTACCTGTAATGTGTTTCTCTCTTTTCTTTGGAGAGGTTCTTACTGGCATCCACAGTGAAGAAGCCTGAAAGTTTTTGCCTTCCCTGCTTCCTTCTGTTCCTTCCAAAGCAGTGGCATCTTCTTGATGCAAGTTTATTCCAGATATACCTAAGACAGTTTCTTCCTAGAGGTTCAGCGCTGATGTACTCTGCCTGTTGACTATGTTTAAATTATTTTTGTTTAGAGCTTTGTGGAGAAGCTGGTAAATAAATAAAGCTACTTCTCTTTCCCATTTGATTGAGAGAACAATGTTTAAAGCATCATTTATTTCTTTTCCACAGAACAAAAATGGTATTTTGAAGTTAGATATTGTTTGGGGGAAAAAACTGTGGATGTTATCGCTGTTGTTAATAAGAGATGCCCCAAAGATGCCTTTGAGCCTATTTACCAGCTCTTCTTAGTTTAAGAAGGCTAACTCACAGCAACCTCATTTAGGTTCTCTTAACTCTTTCAGAAGCTTAAGCAGACAGATAAGTCTATAAAGTTACTTCAGTTATGTATTTCTTAATTAAGACAATATTATACATTTGTACATAATGCTAGTAAAATGGGTATAAATAGCCTCTGTAAAGGGCATCTATCAAGTATAAATTTAAGCTCGTTCTGTAGCAAACCCATGCTAGTTTTTCTGCATTATTCTAAAATCCTGCCAGTATTTAATGAGATAATTTACTTGCTTATCTACCCATCAAGATGCTGAAAAACAGGAACCATATTAGCTTTCCACCCCTAAGTATCTCATACTTAGATGGATGAAAACTAATCTCATCCATAACAAGAAAGTATCTGTCTATATTCAGAAACTATGCCTCTGCTATCTCAGCTTGTTCAGGAATTTCCACTCATTTTTCACCTCAAACATACTCACAGCTTTCTCTTCCACTTATTGCTGCTTCTACCTTCACACGCTCACCTCCCCCCTTCTTCTCATCCAAGCCTCTTGATCGCCTCAACAGTTTTTCTCCTTTCTCTTCACCTCAGTCCCACCAGATTTTAAAAGAAAAATTAAGGATTAACTACTTAAAGCTGTCTCATTGTTCATTCGAGCTCTATAAAGTATTTTTAATCTCTTCTTCTTGCTAAACTCCTCTATTTAAGACTATGATATCTATTATTCTTTGGGCATAGCCTAGAACAACGGAGTGCATTATTAACCAGCCTGTAAGTAGCTACATCATCAGCACTAGTATATGTATTTTATGCATAAAGCCCACATTGCATATATACGCACATATGCATGAACACACAGAAAAGATACTAAATTAGGTAGCTCAATAAATTTTAAGAATTGAAATTCAAGAACAATTAATTGATCCTAGCTTACTTATGCCTTTATCCTCTATATACCAATGACAGTACATTAATACATTCACAGCATGTTAACAGGAACAGCTGTTAAATAATAAATGCCTTATTATCTTGTTTTCAGCAGGTGCTTCAGCAATTAAACTCTGGCTGCTTAATTTCTAGCTCAGTTAGGAAAAACAACTGTATCTTATGCCACCAAATAAAATACCAGGCATCATCCAAAGAATAACAGAAACATCAAAATCAAGATATCCATCACAGAGAATTACTGGTTTTTTGTGATGAAATGTGTGTCATCTCCGGGATTGCAAGAGCTGAAAAAGCAACTTTTAGCAGAATAGTCTAGGAGCCTTTGCTCTGGATATCTTTGGATGTTTGACCTCAACTAATGTCAGCAGTTCAGCTCTTTCCCCATCCCACCACTGGCCAGAGGCAGCCTAGCAGCTACCCCTCTTTCAGATGCAGTTATTTGGGAGCCACAGCAGAAGACAGCTGGAGACCCAATGAAAATCAACACACCAAAACCTACTGTATTTCTATTTTCTTTAAATCAATGCACCCTCGGGCAACCCAACTCCTATGTCTATGCAAGGGAAGTAGAGACAACCTGTGGGCTGAGGTGTGACAAAAGCAGGGACCCTAAAAATCACACTCTCAGAATCAGTCTGCAGTATTACTGGATCAGATGCAACATGAAACAACATGCTACAATTAACTCTCCAAATACTCATCGTTAACTTGAAATAATTTCATCAGAAGCAAATCTTCAAAACCACTCAAGAATCAACAATCTTGCACGTTTCAAATCTTAAAATAGCTCTTAGCTAAATAGCCTAAAGTTAAAAGAAACCCATATTTGAGGAAAAAAACCCCACCCTTATGTTTCATTTGGTCAGCCTCTCATTTCCTAGACGTGAGAATCAACTTCGACTACAGAATGCTAGTAATCTACTAAGCACAAAATATCTGACTTTTCCACTTGCAAAGTATCTTAACTACCTTAGTGTATCCAAACAATTGTTCAATTAAAAAAAAAAAGTATCTAAAAATATGATTAGGACTACAAACATCCCTGTAAAATGTTTGCATTATCAGCATAGTCTGTTTCATATTTTTAATTTTGTATTTTATCAGTCAAGTTTCTTAGATGTACCGTACCTCTTCAGTAGTCATTTAGTATTTAAAAAGAACTATCACCTTTCACAGGTTTTCCTGTTTGAAAAATAATTATTTTGACTATTAAAGCTGCCAGAAACTTAATAAAATAGTACATATAGTAGACTGCAGTATTACCTCGTTCCAGCTTGAAGTGCATTCACGTGATTTACATCTGGACCATACCATCCAACTTGACTCATTATTCTGAATGAGATAACTCTTTTTTATCTCTCCGCAACAAGACTGAAGCACATGAAACATTAATTGCCCACAGACATTATTTCTGCAATAATTGTGCAAAAATTTTGGCCTTTAACATGTTTTTAGTTTCCTTTTAGAAGAATGTTAAAAAGAACAGATTTTTTTTTTCCTGAGCAAGTATTAGCTTTTCAAACAATCAAACTCTCCTACAGAAATGCAAAAGCTTATCATACGTCTGTTATAAGGACTGCATTCATTAAAGTCAGCTATCAATCAGTCACAGTAAAACTTTCCTTAAAACGCACAGCATAATTTGCATAAAGCCCTGTTCGCTGTTGCCAAGTGCTAGGTAACAAATCATTTCTTTCATTTCATGCTACAGTACCTCATGAAGTATTAGCATTACTTAAAACATGAGAATATTTAGAATTCATTACATTTTCTTACTTTGTGCTACATATGCTATGCACCAATCCCGCAACTGCAAACCTCCATTTTTCTATACAGTTCCTTAGTAATCCTAAAGATCTCCACTAATATTTTTATACTGACAAGGAGCTATATGACTGAGGTTGTAACTAGCAAAATTAGATGTCTGGATAGACTTACTGCATTACAGAATACAAACTTTGTAACATTTACTGAAAACGATCTGCAGCTGAAAACAAAAAGTATTTTACACTCAGATTTTAAACTTAGCATACTGAGATGACTAGAACAGCTCACATCTCCCGCTCTGTTGACTCATGAGTCAGTCAGGAGTGTCATTACATTAAGTGGTGGCTTTTACACTCTACTTTCAGGCACATAAGACTTAGGTTCTGGGCCTCATGCTTCAGGAGAAAAAGCCCTCAAAAAATGAAGCCTGAAGGCTATGATACAACAGAAGAGTTAGGAGAGGCCAAGAATACCAGTTTTTAATGATGCATAACTTGGAGGGATCTGTTACATGCAATGGAATAAGGAAAATAGTCCTCTGAGCCGGCACAAACCAAGTTAACTTGAAGAACGCACAAATCGGCAGCAAACTAGGCAGGCACGCTCCTAGCACAACACAGCACCACCACAGCAATGCTGCTTCTAGGGCCCGATCTGCCAGCTCTGCACAGCGCGACAATGCACCAGGTACACAAACCAGCTCAGCTTTGAAAAACGCAGGGAGATTTCTAGCACAGTTGTACATTTTCTTACGCACAGATGACCACCAAATTGCAGTTTCAGGCTGTTTATGAAGGAAACAAGACAACCCTGTATCAGATTACATTCAGTTCTTGCTTTGAAAGTTCAGTTCTGTTAGGACTAAAATTATTTTCTTTAAAGGAAAAAAGAAAAGCTTAGTTTTTTCACAAACTCCACAGTAACAACGAGGCTTCATGCAAATTCTGTGACCTGAAACCTTGGCTACATTTTTCAGTAAAACAGATAACATATTTGAAGTTAACCTACGTCAGTCATCTTTCAAGAAACCTGACTGATGTCAGATTATGTTTTACATGACAGTCACCATCAGTGTTATGTTTCAACTATTATGTAGACCAATGAAATGTGCAACTTTATCCAACTTACCTGATGCCCGTCTGGTGAACCGGTTTATCACTGGAGCTGAAAGAAAACATGATATTTCAATTAGATTCTTTTTGTATTAGTTAACACACTTTAAACACAAAAATGTTGTACTTCATTCAGAAGTGCAACAACTACAAAAATCTGTTAACCATCGGGTTTGTATCTTTATAGAAACCCATGTTAACTTCATACACACTTAAACTTTTAAGCAGCTTTGCAAGAGATATGGTAGATAGTAACCAGTAAATTTTCAAGACAATTTTCAGCTTCTGAAGAATTACTGTTACTTTTTGCTGTTCATGACTAGCTGTGAAACATTTAGATCTGCATTTTCGTTATTTATTGAGAGCACAGAAACTGGCATCTTGCAAACAATGACGCAAACACAGATTAAAAAAAGATGTTTAAAAGTTAATTTTTTACAAAATATACCCATTAGAAATCTGGCACCAAAGATATTCCTACAGAGAAAAAGACTAATTTGCAATCCCATCTGAAAGATCAACTTTTGCTTTGACTAACCTTTAAAACTCCTTGGGTAAGTCAATAAACAATGCTAGCCCCCACCCAAACCCCAGTTTTACAGTGCAAAGGACTGTTTTATAATGCCGTCCTGGCACATCTCCAACTGTGTGCTGCAAACATTTGGAGTCAGACTCCTGTCTTGTTTCCAACTGGGAGACATTGCAAAAATACATCTTGAAGCACACAGTTCTGCCTCTCTTTCCAGGTTTACCAGCTTCTTCAAGAGCTACTAGAGATAAAATACATTAAAAAAAAGTTTTAGGTTTTGCTTTCCATACACAACCTTCAGTCTGCCTCTAATTAGTATAAAACACTGGTCTTCAACTCTACTTTCATGTGATACATTGCTGGAATAAACAGTAAGAAGAAAATCTGAATGACCTAATTTCAAACATGGGCAGCAGCTACATTAAAAATGTATGCCCTTACAGTGCTTATTAATATTCAACCTTAAAAATTGCTCTTAATGTTTACATGGAATTGAGAAATGAAAGCTACTGAACTTTTTTATTTTATCCCACTTAATTTTAAGTAGGAGTTATGCATCATTTCTTGAACATGTTAGCCAAGAGAAAAAAAATTGCTGGAAAACAGAAGAGAGAGTAACAGCTTGAGACACAAACTGACTTTTTATTCCTTTGGGTACAAAAAACCCACACCAAAGCTACAATTTCTGAACCACAGTCACAGATGCTTTGTGCAAGCACATACAGTAGTGACAGGTCCAAGTGGCAAGAAATACACGGGAGAAACCCAACTACAGTGGTTCAGAGTGCTAGTCATAAGCAAGGAAACCTCCAGTGAATAAGCTATCACAATCCCCAAACATATATATAGATAAACAAAAGTGTAACATAACCATCAAAGTTATTTTTGAACATGAATTCCAATTCCCCTCAACAATTTTTTTTTTAATAAAAAGACAAGAAATTTAGACAGATACCATATTTTATGCAACTACTGTTTTGTAATACAGAGGGCTGTTTCATGCCTCAAAACTGTTCTTTTTGTCATGAGCATTATGGATCAAATTCATTTCAGGACACCATCAGATGGCTGAGCTATTACCTCCAGTGTGGAAATCAGCAGCCATTCTCAGCAGATGTGCTTATATAAAAAAAATATTTGGAATCTGACATATTTCTAACAAGAAAGCATAAAATAGTGCTCTGCTCCCATTCAAAAGCTTTCCCCAAACTCAGGGAGGGTATTTGGCTTTGGCTATCAGTTCTGTACATCATCTGTAGATAGGAAGATTTAACTCCTCTATACAGCTACCTCAGCACATTTTACCAACACAAAAATACAACATGAAAAAAAGAACATCTAACACAACTAATATAATCTGTAGACTATTTCTCTTTGAAACAAGTTACTGGGACTGTCAAAGGGAAGTCCTTTTCCAGCTACACACCTCTAAATTCACTCTTTTATTTGCCCACAGTGAGTTTATTTTATTCTACAATGAATTTTACAAATTATTTACTGTTAGAAAGAAAAGGGAAAAAAAGAAAAAATAGGAAGAATATCAGAACCTTGATAAGCAACTATTCTTGAGGCTCATGTGAATGTCCAGTCAATGTTTGAGCAGCGCCCAGGCAAAACCTTCCTCCACACAGGGATATCATGAAGGTCATCCAAATGTGTTGCTGGGAGATTTAGAAGCAGCACCTGCTGTTCTATGTTAGAGAGTAGTTCAGCTTGCTCCATATTTCTCTTGCAGCAAACCACAATATACTTTTGTCACCCAAAAAGACAGAAGCATTAGCTTATAGGAAGGTCTCAGAGAATCATCAGCCCTACAGAAATTTAGCTGGTACTTTCACTACAAAGTAGATGCATGGTCAACCAGGTCGCTACAATGGCTGGCAGCATAAGCATATTAAGGTGAGCAAAAGAAAGTCTAAGAAGCATTATGCTGGAGCCATAAAAAAAATATATATAAAAATTATCTTTCATACATGTTGGGAGGTGAAAGTCTTGGCTCAGAAACAAATGGACAAATAGATGGCAGAAATATTCAATGAGGGCTATTAAACACTCCTCCTGGAGCCACACAGCATCAGGAGCAGCAAAGAGATTTCTAGGGAAGAAGCACTATTTGCTCTGCCTGTGCTTATCATCTTCCCTGGATACCATTTTTTAGCCACTGTCCTTACCGAGTTCTAGGCTAGGCTGACTCTTAGTTTTGGACTGGGGTGACTGTCACCATTCACAAGGCTCAAATGAAAAGGACACCCAGAGAGCACCACGCCAAGAGACAGTTTTGGCATCCAGGTTTAACTACAAGAGCAGCTTTGAAATCCTGCTCACAGGCCACAGGGATATTGCACTTACATCTGTGGGTTGAAGCCCCAAGCTACACGCACGTGACAAGAAGTACTGCTCAGGTATTGTGCTTCCCACCCTGCTTCTGCAGCCGCTCCCCAGCACCCCTGCTCCCCACTCTCCTCCCAGCTATGTCCACAAACCGCCTCTCAGGACTTTCGGTGCCAAAGCAGCTGGCTGTTGGGTCCGAGGACTGCTCCGTACCATGAGAAACCCAGGCAGCCCCGTCAGAGGGATACCCCATCCCTGACAACAAGCCACTTGCAACACTGCTGCCACACGCCAGTTCTCAGCTCCACAATATTCCAGCGAGGGTAAACTCAGGAAGGGAATGGGCTTGAGGCAATACCTACATGGCTACTGAAGTTAACTCTACAGCAAAAATATACTTAATTTTAAAGGTTATAGTGACGTGGTGCCGAGTGTTGGTTGCTCAGAATGACTCACTAAAACAACTTGCTAGAAAAAAACCTGCTTACAGAACTTACAGCTACACCACCACCCGCCACGGACTTGTGCAAAATTTAAAAGGAACAAAAAACCGATTGCAAAACCTTACCATTGCAAAACCCAGGGATTTTTTCTCAATAAAGGGTAAACTGACATGCAGATAAATTCAGAACATGTCCAGTGACATCTAGTCTTTTTTTACAGTGAGAAAAAGAGCACTGCACCACAACTGCGTAATGTATTGCTGTGCACAGAAGATCTTAAGTGCATGGTGTCACTCCCAATATTAAACATGACTTCATGTTCTAGGTTGTCTCAACAACATTATATTATAAGCTTACATAGGGGAATGTAGCCAGGGGCGGGGGGAATGACAGGGGTCTGCATCCTGACAAAGTTTCGATTAAATTATCATTTGAAGCTGTGCAAGCTATCGATACTTACATGACATATTACAATTGTTTTGTTGTTAGCGCTACACAAGGGAGAATTCCACCATCGAGGATGTTACCTGCTGGTGACTGCAATTCACATTTGCAAATCCTTATTCAGGTGACTGTATAAAAGTACAGCTTTTGAGATATTTTGGCCATATAGATCAAGTAAATAAACAGAAATAATTGGTAAATGATTAAAAGAGGCTGAAGTGTTTTAATATATCCATTCACGAAGAATACAGGCTGTAAAAACAGCGAACTACATGAAACACACATTAAAAATTTTTCCATCACTCAACAACTGTCTAACCATTGCTCCTCTCCCCACTGTACTTCATCTCTCACACTGTTCTTCATGAGCATTAAGCAGTCATCACAATAGTCCTGTGAAACAGACCACAAAAGCAGCACAATTTTGGAAGCAGAGGAAATGGGAGTCTATGGGGTTGTTTGCAGAGCACCAAGACTAATAAAGTAATGCTAAGAAAGGATTCCTAGCTGGGCATCTTCTACGTGGTTAACTTGTTCTGGTAGTTCAAGCTGTTCCTTCCTGCAGGCTCCTAATTTAAGTGCTCAAAGTCAACTTTGGTTCAGAAACTGTCAGAGGTTCTTGTGCCATTAATGTCACCCGGAATAAGAAGCTAAACACATCACAGACATTAGACATCATTAGACATGCAGGCTTTCTAAGAAGTCTGGGACTGTCACCCTGGGATTTAAGAGGTTCTGCTTATCAAAGGCTGCTAAGGACATGCTCAAGCACTCTCTGACAACCAGACCTGTAAACTAGTGCCTTCTGCAGGTCTTCAAACCAGGGCAGATACACAACCCTGGGCCATGCTGCGGAGTGCATGGGACCCCACACGTGCCCAAGCCAGGGTGAGCCTACCTGGCTCCCTGCAGCTGCTCCAGTGGGTGGACGCCATCAGGAGACTGCTCAGGACACATATATGACAATGCAAAGCAATGCTCTTTTAGAGCAACACACACAAAGCCAAAACACTTGCTCTGAGTGATGAGGGCTGGCAGATTAGTAATTAATCCTCCGTATTAAAAATCAGAACACTTTCCACAAGGCCCACTTTCAATCAGCCACTGTAATTTCTCCATAGGGCAACGGGCTAAACCTCCTTAAAAAAACCACTAAAAATATTAAATTCAGCCATAACATGCCTAAACCCCTCAAATTTAGCAGCCCACAGCCCATAAAAACCCAGCTTTATTCACACAGCAGGGATACCACTAATATATCTTAAAGGGCAGACACAAACAGAAATATCTGCACCATAGTGCGTCATCCTTGCGTGAAAGACGCAAGTGCCCCAAGTGAGGTTATGAAACGAGTGTTATAGCCAAATCATACCTTTTTTTTCTATCCTACTGAGGGCAAAGCAGTGTTAAAACTCCCAGGGACCTCACTGAGGTCAGTGGGTTAAACATAGCCCAAATTTCAACAAGAGTCTGAGAACCTGCTTTCAACACACTGCACAATTTTATACTGTGATTTCAGAGAGTTATTCCAGGTTTATGCAGATTTTTTTCTTTACATATCTCAAAATCCCAGGCCAAGTTTCAAGTGATGAACATCATGGGCACTACAGGCTCCACCTTTTCAGTTCCAAGCTCAGTTGTTTCTCAGAGGTCCAGCATCTTTCAGAAATACTTTGAATTATGCCTATTGTAATCGAATTCCTATATTATGCAAATTAACATCTACTTGTCTTCTATCATGAACAGATTATTAATGAGAACGAACTTATCAGAACAAGAGAAAAATCAAATCTAAATCAATGCCTCTCTAAAACACATGCTTTAGTCAGACTTAACATATTTATGTCCCAAATGAATGACATACAGTTAACTCCCCATTACCCAGGACAACGACAGACTGAGACACCATGGATGGTAACAGTAATAACAGCAGCAATAATTTGGAGCCCCTCTAATTTCCCTGCATCACAGGAAACTTTCACTTTAGGTCAGGATTATTACAGGTATAACAATTACTTCAGAGGCTGAGACAGACATAAGATAATAAAATTATGTTAATGTACCTTCACACTAGTAAGATCTCACAGAATCTCAAGGAAGGTAGGACAAGCACCACCACTGCACCACCCTGTGTGCTCCCACCCATGGCAGTCACCCACAGCCAGTCTCAGCAGGGGCATGCCTACCTCTTCCAGCACTGCTGTAGGTTCAATGTGGCTGGTGCTGAGCCTAGGCTAACAGAACAGTCTTTCCAAGACTAACCCCAGCCAGACACCTCTGCACGCCTAGTTCTGCAGGCACATCATGGGGGCACCCAGGCACAGGGGCAGCTATGGGGCAGCACTGGAGCTGGCTCTAAAAGCAGTTCAGCTGTGTTTGTGCTGCACTACCAGCATGGGTAGCCGTGGCACAGGTAATCCACAACCACAACGGCACAGACTATCCACAACAGATAATTTACCAGTGAAGAATTAACAGCAGATTGCATTTACAGTCAGTATTATACCCAAGGTCAAGGTACATAGTCTCTCCTTTCTTAGAATCTGTAAATATTAAACAGTACTGGAATACAGATTTAGGATTATTATAAAATTAAGCTGTTAAATTACATAATAAAACTGTACAATATAAACCTCTATATTCCTTAAGAAATTTGTTACAGTTGGAATAACTTCAGAAACAGTTAACTTTACTCTGAAAAAGCTATCCTTCCTTCTAGTTACCAGGCTCTGGTTGGTACATTCACTGACAGTTTGAAGAAATTACTCTGACAAAGGAGGGAGTTGTCAGGTCTATGGAGAATTACTCTTGTCTTTTCTCTGTGGAAGGCCATGAGGACTGAGGAATGAGGAGAAGGGATGAGCCCAGGGAATACACAACCATTATTCGCAAGACAAACAGCCCTTGCAATGGAGTCTTGACAGCACAGCTTTCTAAATAAGCGTGTTTCAATTTCTGGAAATATAACAGCAACAGTAATATTTTAATGATGAAATACATAAGATATATTTTATTATATCCCTCACCAAATAACTCAGTCTCAAAAGATGACTTTTTATTAAAAACAAAATTCAAGAACAGCACAGAGGCTGGGCCTTTACACAGCAGAAAGGGTAAATCACAACCACACAGGTGCATGCTGTAACACTTGGCCAAAGAACCTGAAAGGTTAGATGGCAACACTGCTGCCAAATTTCCCAATAAAAAAAGCCTTAACATCTCAGGAGAATCTGAAGTCACCCCAAAAGATGGACTTTCCTTTGGGAGGGAAATCCTCAGCTCCTCAAAGGGTAGGATCTGCACACAGAGGGACCTGGCTCCATCCAAAGATGGTGTGTTGCTGGAAGGCATTGCAAGTAGGTGCTCCTGGGAAGAGTGCTTCCTAAGGAGTCATGGCTACTATGTCCCCAAGGAGGCAGAATGCATACATATACATGCATTCATACACACAGGCAGAATGCAGGCAGCGAGACATGAAGTAAATGCATGCTTTCAAGGAGTCCCATAGGCAAAGACTGAGAAGCCCCAGATGAGGAAGAAACGCTGCTGCAGTGGTAGTATTTAAATGCTACTGGAATAGTAAGTGAGAGTAATTTGGCTGTTGCAAGAAAAGTAGATGTTGGTGACAGAAAACAGCTATGTCAGATGGGATGCCCTAAGATTCTTTTTTAATTAAAAATTACATCTATAGATTTTAAAACCATCTGTATCACAACAAATATATACATAATTATTCCTATCTCTGAAGACATCAATGCATCTATAAAAGAAACCACAATACCCTGTTATCCCCATTTTTATAATATGCAATAAAATAAACGAAATTTACAAGAGGTTGTAGTCCTAAAATGAAGTTAGTCAAAACCAAATTTGAAGATTTTTATTGACTCTATAGATTACTTCTTTTCATTTTTCAGTCTGGAAAAGAAGTTCCATTTCACTGGAAAACACTTTCTCAAGAAAGCTGGGAAAGCCTTATAGTCACAACGATTGTAAACTAGACTGGATAATTGCCTTGTACTCCTTGCAATTTAGCCCTGCAGCTCGTATTTCTGGAATTATGTGCTAGTATACTAGGATTGCCCCTTTCCAAACCCAATGCCTCATACTTCCAAGGGCTGCATGACCACATAGTAACAAGACACAAATTATTTCTTTAAAACCCAAAAAGCTTGACTTGACAATATGCATCAAAAAGGCTCAGTAGATTTTTTGGCAAATGAACTCATTGATTATTAAGATGTCACCACACAAGAACATGAATTAAATATGTGGACAGATACCTTTGGTTTTGCTTTGCTAAAGATGAAAACACTGTGCATGCATTTAAATGCATCACTATGGTATCAGGAAAACAGTGTTATAAATGGAGTTCCCTTCAACAAACAGAGAACCTAATATATAATTTCAGGATTTTTACATTATTTCCAGGTTATAATTAGTGTTGATGTTAAATATATTTGTTTTTAAAATGCTACTATGGAGCTGCATGCTTTCATGGTCCTGTTTTGACATGTACATACAGCCAGTCATTATGCCACAAGTTGGCTGGTTATTTAACCCATCACAACACAAACCTCGAAAGAGCAGCAAAGAAATCTTTCCCGCTTTATCAGTTAAGAGATTTCAGCTCTTATGAATAATTGATGCTGTACGTAATTATTAACACTGAAAATAAAAAGATGAAATGCCTGTCTGATGTATTAGACCAAAGACCCAATGAAGTGAAATGGGCTGTCATAGCCCATTAATGGGAATGAAATGCTGCTCTTGGAGAATGTATGTGCTTTTCCACCCCAAGCAGCCTGTTTGAGATTTGGGCCTTTTTTTTTTTTTTTTTCCTTTTAAATCTATCATTTCTTTCAGTTTAATGTCTCATGCTAGAACATAAAAGTGAAGATACTGCTGTACTGAGTTTTTCTATCTTAAATGTGCATTCTGTTACACAGTGCTGCATGCCACATTGCATTTTTCCCTTTAGAAATTCATACTCGTTACTGCTTGCAACCAGTACACTTAGGCATTCTCTCATTAAAAGTAATCAGTCATCTAGATGGGGGGGATCATTCACAGCAATATTTCTAATCCTCAGTTATAGCACAGGCTGTGACAAATTAATTTGTGCTAGAATTTATCTAGGAACAAGTTGAAGACGATACCTGTGTGGAAGTCCTGGCTTGGAGTACTTGCTGCCCTCAACCCCAGGTTACTTGGTACATATGGTGAAAACTAACAGTGTATATATGAGAAGATTTCTACTCACCAGAGACAATATATTTTGAAAGCAAAAAGGGAATATGAAACTGCACCTAAAAATACCAATGGAATAAATGTCAGCCTTCCTGGGACATGTCCTGGGCTACGAAGACCCAAGCCTTCCCACAGAGCCAAAACCCAAGACACAGAGCACTGCCTTAGCTTGGTCACCACCTGTAGATCCCGTTTTTCTTTCACCCTCTGTTTTGTACAATTTACCAAAGTGCCTAGTTCTGCCTAGCAGAGTGGGCTGGGGTTCTTTAATTCATTTTGTTAACATTATCACTGTACCCCAACATCACTTGTGGTAACATCCCTCTTTGCTAAGCAATTTACTACCATCTCCAAGGAATATTCTGCTATAGCCATAGCACAGTTTGCAATTGCTACTAAACCTCACCTGATACAAAATGTCAGTAATGCTTTTATCTTCTTACCACCTGTAAATGGCTTCTTTCCACTTGAAATCTCATAAGCTATTTTAAGAATACTATGGTTATTTGCTTTCTAACACTGCAGCGTAGGCGTTTAGATCCAATTTCATGTTCTTTTCTGCTTTCTAATTTTGCTGCCTGAAGCATATTTACTAAAGTATGCGCGTTCCCTACCAGAACCGGAGAAAAACTGGTGATTCTGCCAAAGCTCTACCAGCAACGCTCCAGTCAGTTGAGTTGTCCTGCTCATCTGTAAAACTATCACGTTGACATTTTACATGACATGAGGCTTCAGGATCACCATCTCATAAGATGAAGAATAATCTGCACCTGTCCTTGAACCAGTATTTCTGTCAAATTGCAAACTAGGTCAGCCAAGATTTTACAAGAGTGACCTGTTCTCCTGAATTCCTGCTAGCCAACAGCTTCCCTTACCCACTATACAACAATGCTTTAGGCTGTCCTTTTTCACAAAATCTTGGCCTACGTCTTTTGTCTCTTGACAGTACCTGCAAGATACATTTATTACAAAGGAATAGCATTGCAATCTTGCTGATGGTAGTGGGTTGGAGAACATGTCATGGCTGTCAGTATTCCTCTCTGAGGGAGTACACCTTTGTGTAGAGTTTATAATTATCTGCTCTATTTTATACGGTTTAACAACTATGAACATAACTGCTTTCTCCCATACGCAGTCATACTACCCATGTTTAATCCAAAGCTTCAAACCTTTTAAGACTCAGGCCTTCCTACTATTATTCATGTTTTTGTCACTTCTACATTAGGTTATTACAACAAATCTTACATGGGCAAAGACCACTCAAACTTTCTGAAGTTAAGATTTTATACAAAGTTTCTGACTGCTTCCTAGGACTACCTTGGCAAAAACGTGTGGTACAAAGTACCTTGATGAAAAAGTACATGAATACGTATGATCTGTGATCTACATTGCCTGCTTATTTCAATTCCTGGTGAAATGTAACATTCTGGACTTGATGTGTGTTTTAAAGTTTGCATATTTTAAGAACCTTGTGTACCTGAAGTTTCTTTTGTATTCATGATAATTCATCCTCAGCCAGTCAGAACTAAAATAGGCAACTTTGTTAGCTTTCAGCTCATGAGGCAAAGCACATTTTCCTTCTTGGTTTTAGAGAAAGGCAGAGAGATACACCTCATCAAATAGCACAGTGACTCTAAAAGAAAAAGAAAAATACCATAAACCTCAGATGCTATTGCTTGAATATAATGAGAAGAATGGCCTCGAGATTGTTGCAGGAAAAAAGTAATAATAATAAACCCCCCCAGAAATATACATAAGCATCTAAATGGAAAAGTCATGACCAAACACAGCAGCACTTGAGCGTTATACTGTTCTCACTCCTACCACATAAAAGCAGCTTGCTGATGATACCAATGGCAGGATGGTACTTCTTGCCTCCAGCCTGCTGGCTGCTGAAACACCTAACACAGTCCACAGGCAAAGCACATCACCCATTTCCTGCTCAGATGTCTCACTGGTTTAACAGCCTACAAATAACATACTTCCCACCATTAGACCAACTGCCCATTGTCTGGCAGCCAACAAAACCACTAGTGAAACAACAACCAAAAGTCCCAGTGTCCCCCCACCAGCTAGGAACACATCTGCTGGAGTCCCTTAACTTGGTAGCTGACACCTTCCCCAAGCTCAGGTCCCACAGGTCAGAGTGTAGTTTCTGAGGATGGGTCTGGGCTATTTTTGGGTTTTGTTTTTCTGTTTCTAGTTGTACTCCTAGTCTGCAAGCTTGGGTAACACCAGCAACAGAAAAGCCTGGGCTACCAAAAACTACAATGTTGAGATCTGAGAGGTTGAGCCAAAGGTAGAAGAGGATAGAGGAGAGAAGAGTGAGAAGGGAAAAGAAAAACAGATTTTACTGTTCACCTCCCATAACGTGCAATGCTAAACTACCGCAAGCTGTCAGGAATTATGTTGAAGCTGTCACCCAAAGCACCCTTCATGATTTGGCCTTTCCAGTTCCCAGGGGCAAGTGAACAAAGCACAGCCAGTGCTGGTAGCTGCACTCGCTTCAACACAGGCCTTGGGTACTCTTGCAGTATCTGTTCTCATTTATTCTTGCAAACATGCAGGACAGCGTGCAAGCGTGACTCCAGGGAGAAGGCAGGATACAGATCTACCTTTAATAATACAAGCCTGTACCTTCCTTTCAGACAGTCAAAACCACTATCCACATCCAAAAGACTACTGATGGTGCACTAACTGTAGAGAGCCCAGGCATGATTCAGGCTGACCTTCACGATGTCTTTATGAGTCAAGGAAAAGGGTAGAGAAGGCCACCAAAGAATCCCTGGTGACAGCAATACCTAAGTGACTCCACAAATCTTCACAGGCTTAATCTTGAGTTAGCCGCACACTGGCCTGCCAACATGGCACCAGCAATGCAGGTGCTACCAAAGACATCGTGAAATCTGCCAGACCAACTGCAGGACTGCGGATAATGGCAAAAATCCATCAACAATGAACTACCATGACTTGCAATAGAACAAATCATTGTTCTCCCTCTTGATAAAGAACCACACAAAGGAGTGCTGCATACACGTATCATCCTGTCAACAATGCCAAAAAAAGCTGCAGAAACTTATGTAAGCAAAGTCCATTATCTAATGTGTTTCTGTTACCCAGAAGGATATCGACTGAAGGTCTTACAAATAGCACCTCCCAAATTGCACAGCTGGCTGTCATATTCCCCTGAATTGGGCAGGTAAAGAATGGTGGCAATTAGGGATGACCACTTTCCAAGTGACCAGGCAGCACTCTCCCTTGTACCCATTGCCATGTAACAGTTAGCTACTGAACAAAGGGCAAACAAAACACGGAACTCATCTCCATGATCACCACCATCCTGATCCTGTAATTGTCCCTTGAATTGCCAACTCTCAGTTCTGGAACATGATAGCCCATCATCAGCTACCTATCTTCTCACAAATGTAGACGTGCAGAACGTGTTGCACCTCACATAATATGCAGCACAGCACAGTTTCTGTCTTGCACTCAGTCTTGATATAACTGTGCCAGCATTTGTATGACCATGATCAA
Organism: Ibycter americanus; assembly: GCA_035590275.1. Lineage (NCBI taxonomy): Eukaryota > Metazoa > Chordata > Aves > Falconiformes > Falconidae > Ibycter > Ibycter americanus. The sequence continues at coordinate 92,126,969 of JAVJGI010000060.1, forward strand.
ACACAGAACCATGCTGCTCCACGTTACTGTCCCAGTGCCAAGACACAAACAGCAAATAACATAGTGTATATATGTTTAAATGCCTTTGTTTAGGTTCTTTTTCCAGGCCTGCCACTCATCTCAAACTGGTTTTCTCTTCCACGGTAACAACTCAGAACTTCCCCAGAACAATCCAGGATTACAGCCCAGCCTACACAGAATACACGTAAAAGAATTAATACAGAGCTCAGTTGCCTAACTTGGTGTGGAGAATTTTGTGTCCCAAAGGTAAAATTTGTGCATAATGACACCAAACGTTGTCACTTGAGCCCCTTTATAAATCTAGTCTTTTTTCTCAAACTGCCTCTTGCTGAGTCAGTACCTGTGCCTCAATTATGGAGCCTTTGAGACCAAATAACTCACTTCTCAAGAGAATGGAGAGGTCAAAGAGATCTCAGTGTGAACAGACCTTATGGACAGGTTAATAGGATGTGTCTTTTCTGTCCTGAACCAATGGACTTGTGCAAGAGAGGTGAGAAGTGGCAAAGGAAGCTGCAGATACCAGTTTACTCCAGTACCTTCTGTTGTGTTAGCATGAAACAGAGATTACTGGTAGCACCTGTACATCGACCCCCAAGAAAAGGAGTGGTCAAAGTACATACAAAGATCTATCTTCTGGCATTTGTTTTCTTCTTACACTGCAGTAGCATTAAAAGCATTCTACAAGATGACATAAAACTAAATCCCATTATGCCTTATGGCTCCATTACTTATGGATCACATTCAGAAATGTCTAGTAATGGAGAGTAGTGGATTTTTCAGTGCTACTCCATTTCGCTCAACAGTTTGGCCAGCATTTAAAAAGTTGCATCTGTTTTAAGTAAACTTCGGCATCACAGTCACTTTCACTCCCATTTCGTTCTGCTGCTGGCTAGCAAAGCTTGAGAACATAGTCCTGACTTCCTTCAATAACTATCTGTGAGATTCCTACCAGGGGCCAACTTTCCATGGCTTTTGATAACAAAACTCTCCAACAGGCTGATTAGTCATCAGGCAATAAAATAACTCTTGGCATAAAATAATGGTCTTCCAGTAGAGTGCTTTAAAAAAACCAAACAAACCAAATAAAATCCACTGTGCACCCAGGTTGGATTCCCAAGCAAAATTACATTCGATAATGACACTGTTACCCGAAATACAGCTAAAACCAATCATAACAAATGTATGTGGTCATGACTCAAAGATCCCTTCCCTCCAGGCCCATCCAAGAAGTCTGACACACACTTTTTCATGATGTCTATTTACAGTTACCTACCTGGGCAGATAATCTGAGATTGGATACTGAACAGGGAAGTATACAGGAAAAAGGCAGACCAACAGATGCAGCTGGAGATCTGGAGTCTTGCTCAGGCTCTGCTTTGCGGACATGGCAGAAACTCTTTACTCTGTGTCTGATGAAGTGGTACTTGGCCTGTCTAGTGTCCTCCTCCAGCCACCACTGCCTTTCAACAAATTCTACTTCTTTTAGAGCAGGTAAACAGGAAAGGTCAAGATTACATCAAAAAGGGAGAAACAAAAACTAAGGGATGAGTCTGTTTGACTAGTTACATACAGACTAGCAACCCACATCTCAAAAAAAAAAAAAAAAAGCAAGCCCTATTCCTCAGGCCATGCCATATTTCAAGGGCAAGCACTAAAAGCTCTTCTCTCGAAGTCAATATGCAAGCAAGCATGCTAAAAAGCAAGTAGGGCACCCAACTCCAAGTGTCCACAAAGACAGGCTAGAGTTTATTTTCCAACATGCATGTTTTTACATTATACCCTCAGCAGAAAAAAAAATAAAATCCACTTCTGCAAATTACTTACAAATTTCAAACATTTCTTCCTTGTTTTCTCAAAAAAAATTAAAAAAAAGGATGCAGACTGCTTCAGAAAGTTTCTGAAATTAAAGGATACTCAACTTCATAAACTTCGGACAAACATTAATTTTAACTTAGATTCCTAGCATGGACATTAGGTTACTAGAAGTGAAGATGAGTACTCCTGCTGATTTTTCTCTTAAAAATTATTTTGTACAAGAAAAAATAATTTCATTCTACTTTTTGACCTAGTAGGAGATTAAACAAAAATTACAAACCAGGATAACTTTTTGTTTTTATAAACACCAACACAAGACAAGAATTTATACGCTGGCTATATACATGACCTTCACGTTAAGCATGACCAGAAGAACACATGGCTTAATGTAGGACTCTGTAATGGTTATATGGCAGGAGTCCATATTAATAACCACACACTGCCTTTTATATAAAACAATTAGGTAAACGACAGTATGAGTTAGGAATATTAAGCAATGCAATCTCCTCGGTGTGCAGACAAGACGGGTCTGCACTCACTTCATGTAAGGTTGTGCTTGTGGCAGTCTGTTCTGCTTGAGAAGGACTGGCTGTTTGGCATGCAGCTACCCAAGGCCATCTCCAGCACATTCCACTCCCCACAACAGCCGGCCCCTTTTGGGGCAGCTGCTGGCCAGGCAAACAGCTTTGCCTTTCCCGGCTCCCTCCTCCTCACTCGGGCTCGTATAGAGCTTCCAACCCCAGAGCCCCGTGGCTCTGCCCCCGCACTTCCCTGGATGAGTTCATGCTCATTTGTGAATACACTCTTCTTTTCGTTAGAGCACAGTACTAAAGTTATCAACAACCTTACCAGCACTCTCCTACAATAAAATCTGGAAGGCAGCAAGCTGGTCCAGATATAATCTATGTAGGACAATGGCAAAATGCACTAAAGCTTTCTGAGTTTTGGTACTCCTCTTTATAGGCGACCTTTGTAGCCTAAACAGGCCATATAGGTTTCCTCTGTTTACAAAAACTTTGCTGATTATTCAGGTATTCCTGCACATTTCAGTGAAAGATATATTCATTATTCTCTATATTTGGCCAGAAAAAAAAGATGCATCAGACAAAAATGTCTTAAATTCTAGCATCAGCTGGGCCCCAGACTCTAGATACTAGAGTTTTTTTGAAGTATTACAGATGAACAACACTACACGAGCCCTTCAAAACCCTTCACACACACACTGCTACAAGGTCCCTGAAAGATGGGGATGGCAAGTATTCCATTTTACCAAGTTACAGCACGTGCTCAGGCATACAGTGCAAATGACTCAAAGGCACACAGTAAGCCTGTGACACACATGGAGATTCAACCCAATTTGTCTTAACTCTCAGAGCCCTATTTTTAATTGTTGGATCATTCTTCTTCCTTAAAGGATGATTATCAAGGAGTGAGATTAGAAAAGACCAAACCTTAGACTTCAGCGCAAATTCTTTTGTCTTATGGATTCCACCCAGACCCACAGAGTATTTAAATAAATTTTACAGTATCTCTTATGACTGGTAGGATATGGAAAAAGTTGCCCTCAGTTACTATACAGCACCATATATATTCATTTTAAAAAGTGTTTATCACCCTGGCAGACGATAAGAGCTTAATCAGGCCAGCCTATAAAAATAGACATGTACGTATTTTCTAAAGCATATAGGTTCATAGGTCCTGTAAGTGTTCCTGTATCATGACCTTAAAATTTCTAGAGGTATTACAGATGAATGCTATCCAGTTTCACAGCCATGCCAATAATTCTAATTAACATGCCTCCTTCATTTGTTTCACAGCTCCAGAGTCAAATTCTTCTTTTTGCTATTAAAACAAGAGGTTACTTAGAAATCAAACCACTTGCATAAAAAATGTAGGATTTGACCCATGGAAAACAGTATTCAAATAGCAGTAATATTTGCTATCTTAGAAATCAAAACTACTGATCACCAAAAATAAGTTTTTAATACTGAGAACTATGACTGAAGTTTAATCATGAGACAAACAGAAAAAAAGCGAGTTTTGTATCCAGCAGCGAGTTTCATCTCATAGCCTAACTGGAATGTCTGTGACTTTCCAATTACAGACTACAAAACTTCAACCTTCTTTCCACTCCTTAAAGTGCAGTCAGTTATATGCATTTGATTCCTCACTCTATAAACACAGAACCCAGCGTCAAACAAACTACACTCCGAGAAGTTATCTTTAGAAAACATTGCAACTGCTGAAACTCTAATACACAATTTGTGCAAGAAAAAGTATGAGGCTAGTTTTATAAAGCAAAACTTTACTACCTAAAATGTACTCCCTAAAAAAACTCTAGCATCGAGATAAAAGCTAAATTCATCCCTTCACCTAAAAAAAAAAAAAGGCTCTATAAACTGTTTTGTCCTGGAATGCAGAACGCAAGTTAAACAATGTCAGTTCCAAGCCAGAAGTAAATATAAAGTAGTTTCCGGAATTAATGCGTAAATCTTGGCTCTGCCTTTACATTTTTAAACCAGCCCATGTGTTTATGTTCTGACCTTTGACCGTCGTCTAAATGAAAACAAAACAAAAACAACGAAGAAATACTTTCCAGCAATAATCAGGCTCTTATTACTTTCCAAGCGTTGGTTACAGTAACACATAACTGCTGTAAGTGTAAAAGCAGTTATGCTTCTATTCTTGACACTTGAGAAGAAACGGTGTGCTTCTGCAGAACCTGACCTGTCAATTTTTAATTAGTTTCAGTACAAACTATGCAAACACTGGAAACAAGCAAGAGTAATTTCATTTTGCAAGTGATATAACAATTGCTTAAAAAAAAAAAAAAAAAAAGAAAAGCCATTAATAAGGGCTATTGCATACTCTGTTGCTATTAATTGCTGTCAGTAATAACTGTCTCATTTCAAGAAAACTGCTTCCTGCTTGATTTCTTTTGTCTTGGTTCACAGAAAAAAATTATACCACCACATTATCCAGTTGCTTGTTCTTACTAGCTTCTGAACTGGCTGAACAATTTCAATTAAATTTAACAATGAAGAAAGCCTCAAAGGAAAGAAGTTCCTACTGATTTGAGAAAATTAGCTGATACCAAACTAGTACCTAACTGAAGGCAGTCACATAAATTCAGTATCCACCTGCCTCACCTGGCCTGCCAGCCAGCTGGTCAGTACTAGACAGCTCTGAATGTCATCAGTGCTAGATAGCTCTGAAGGTGCTGCCTCTATCTCAACGCTGTGATGTACCTTTAGTAATGTACTTTCTGAACAAAACTAGATGTTGCAAGCGTACAACGCACACTCCGTGTGATACACCAACTGGCTCTTTCAGGCCACAAAACAAGTTTTGTTTTGGTTTTACCCCAACTGAACTGAAGGTATACCAACCCAGTGCTGGAATAACTTCACACTATGATTTTTACACTGTGACTTAAAGAAACAATAAAGGCATATGCCAGTTTGTATGTTCAGTAGTTCTTCACAAGCAACTGTGTAACAGCTTCAGCAAATAAAATACCAAAACTTAAAAAAAAAAAAATATATCCACTGAAGAGGAACTTGCAATAAACATTGAAGGTGAGAGATGAGATTGCAATGTACTGACTTCTACCACAGCCACAAACAATAACTTCTTCCTCAGAAGTAAAACACATCTTAGAAAGTACAGAAAACTCCAGGCACGTAAGAAGAACAAATAATATTTTGCTCAATGGTTGAATTGCCCTGTCCCAACGGGACAAGACCCTGCTGTGCCCAGCCTGCCGGGGGGGCATGGACCAGCTCCCCAAAACAGGACCCTGGCTCTGCCACCTCCGGGCCAGAAGAGGTAACAAATGGCCTGCTTTATTAGGGAGAAGTACTAACAGGCTCCCTAACCTGTAGGATTTAAGGACAGTTCTTTCTGAAGCTCATTTGCCTGCTTTGTTTTGATTCTGTCAATGATTCAGATGCTATAGCGGCAGAATTCATCCACAGTTAGACATAAAAACAGTCTTCTAACATAAATAGTACGTTCCATTAAGCACCCAGTGAGGTACAGGCTGATACCAAGGTTGCCACAATGGTCTGGATCCAAGAGAACTCGTCTGTTCTTCTGAAAGGCCTATATATGCACCTTTAACTCGCTCCCAGATTGTCTTCCATTATCTGGTGTTACAGCTATAAAGGCAGCGAGTGTCATGCTGGAATTGTAAATATCAACCTGCCTCCTTTCGATTGACAAGTGTGATCACACACATTTCTGAGATGTATCTTCCATCACTGCCAAGCAGAACTGCAAATACGCCTATATCTCAAAACAAGGAAAATGGATGTTAGCCACTGATTGAGCTTCTGTTTAAATAGCAGGTCAAGCAACCTTTTTAATTCTACATATTGCAAAAAGCAAAAGGAAGAAAACAAAACACTCGATACACTCTCAACACAACAAAAGGTGAAAAAACAAATGCTGTTACTGTCTTTTACTGTCTCTTACTTTTTTTTTTTATTTAAATTTAAATGAGAAAGATCTTTCAGAAAAAAAAAAAAAAAAGCTGAGACAGCAGAAGTAGGTTGCAACTCATTGCTTTCTTTTTGTTCTCCATATAACCTCCCCAGGAAAACCCTCTCTTTGGTGGAAATGGATCAATGACATCCAATTTTGGCTGTAGCATGAACACCAGGTCTTACCAGCAGTATTTACAGAAGTTCATGTTAAGAAACTTCAATCTAGAGGCTGTGCCACACTCCCAAAACTCCCCAAACACAAAGTCAGAGGAGAAACACATGTTTGCATGTAAAGCATACCTTTCCTCTCACAAGCTTAAACTGTTCTTTGACTGAGACATCCCAAGATTCCAAGACTTCCCAATCTCTTTATACATCCCAAAGCCTGCATCTGTGCTGAAAGCAGTGATTTGAAAGATGGACTTTAAGAAAGCATGACACTGTTTCTCTTCTTTTTTCAATTTTTTGAGGCCATAACCTGAAACAGTTACAGAGGGGCCATGTTAATATGACAATATATTCCAGATAGATGGCAAATTAGAGTGCACTTCAAACAGCGACTCCATTTTATTAATGTTTCTAAGAAAGCAAAACCAGAAGAACAAATTACTTCTTTTTGCAAGGTGGATAATGGAAATGAATCTGCACCTCCTCCCACCTCAACTGCCAGCAGTAGCTACATTCCAGTAGAAGGACAAAACTGACGGATTAGCAAGGGAGATATGCAGATAAATTTTTACCAAGAATTGAAGTTAGCAGTATCTAAGAATAAATAACCATCTACCTTCTTTCAGACCAATTTTTTATACATGCATTAGCCATTAAATAATATTTCCTGTAGACTGAGGCAACAGGAAGGAAGGCAGGCTGTTAAGTTTATATTTAAATTACCTCAGAAATGCTTAAATAATGTAGTGGTGAAGGCTAGATCAGAGTTTCTCATGTTTTGAGTACCTATTAAAAACCAATAGAGACAGATAAATTACCAGCTAAAAGATGGCTTTTAGAGCAAGATGCCTGAACATTACTCAAAGGTATTGAACGAAATGGCTGGAAAGGGAAAACACTGTGCATTAAAAACAGGGAAAAAACAAGAACTGAAGAGAAAATGATGACTGGGTCTAGTACTAAAGAGACTTATGAAGAAGCAGATCTATAAAGGTACTGGATCCTAACTCCTCAATTTCAACAGAAACTAGGCATAAGTGAAAAAACAAAAAAAAACACCAAAAAAACTTGTCCCTCTAATGTTTAATAGTGTCTACTATTAAGAACTACATTTCTGAAAACTCGGATCCATGATGAAAAAATGGTTTTATTAGAATGGCAGAAAACATTGTGTTCAAAGCCTCAAGAAAATTTTAACATATGTCTATAGTACACACCTTAATTGTTTCCGACTGTGTGATGAGTATCACAAACATAGTTTTAGAAGAGAACAAGAAATTTCAGGACAATCCCAGCTCTCCATTAGACCAAGTTTTTGTCATTAAAGCTCTTAACCATTGCTAATCCAGAAAGTGTTTAAATATACTTACTACCTTGTACACATCCATTTACAAAACCTTAAAAAGCAAAACTTCAAAATTCCACGATCAACACCTATTTCAAGGACTTGTGACATTAGTCTGTACTTTTTACCGAAGGCAATTAGTAGCCTAACAATGGAGTTCCTTAAGCACCAATGAAAAGAAGTGTTACAGCTTCAGAGAGAGAATCTAACAGGGAACAAGTTCAGTGATGAAAGTAATGGGAATCAAATTAAAAGGACCAGATAAGTGCAATATATACCCATTCATGGGGTCATCCAACAAAACGCCACAACAATGCTGTCCTGGACAGCTTGAGTTCGAGTTAATCCATGTCCTGCAACAGTTACAAATGCCCTGCAACTCATGGCAAGGGATTTTATTTTTCACACTAGCATTACAAATCTATCATTAAAATCAAAATGGGAAAACACACCAAACTTTTCAGCCTGTGCTCTCAGGCTAGCAAGTCTGAATGTTTAGACTTGGTCCCAGCTTGTAATCATCTCAACACTGAGGATTCTGTACATCTTTTATTTATAGTCTACATTGAGGCTTTGCAAGGAATGTTTTCTTTCCAGTGTTGGGCAAGGATTTCTTTTCTTCCTGTCAAGTATGTTTTACAATAGATACATCTGCTAGAAAGTTATACTATGATGAGACTATCACTATTTATATAAACACATTTTACATCTGCATCACAGGGATTCAGAAGAGGTTGATGCTGTTATAAAGATCTATTATACAAGCAGGATGGTATCTGGAACAATTCTGAGCAGGAAAGATCATGTTACTTCTCCTCCTTTCAAAATCTATTTTATACAGCAATTTTCTAGTCCCTCCATTAAGGAAGTCTTCATAATATTTACTAATTGGCCCTTTTAGCCCAGCTTTACAAAAACCACTTTAGTCAAATAACTGGAACCGTATGTGTAAGAAAGCTATTCTCATTGTCAGTTTTTACCTGCTCAAGCTCTCAGCTACAAATTCTTGCTCTGATGACTTTTTCTTAATATCATTAAGCAGAGCAATTTAAGAGGCAAACATACAAGTGAAAAAGACTCTCTGTTGTTACACCATGTTTTTCACCACTCTACCTTCCATTATGCAAAGTGTTATAGAACAATGAGGCAAGGCTGACTCAATTAAAATTTGGAATTTTTGTATTGTTTCATTCCTTATGATTTCCTCATTTTATCTATGGTCCATAAATTACTTTTGTGAGCAGCAATGCTAAAAGGATGCCTTTTATAGAAAGTGTGTCAAACTGCCACATGGCTGTTGTTCAGTTTACTCTGTGACTACAAACCTGTGTTTTACTGCCATGCACTTCAGGCACCCTTGCCTGTCTACATCCCCCTTCATTTCAGATCTCACACTTTTTTCTGTGGCATGGTATAATTTAAAATGCTGAATGAGGCACCAGACTTTTGATTAACATCATCTTTTTGATGTAGCCCCAAAACTGTATGTCTTCTAGGTTACTTGCCGTATTGATTTAAATCTGGATTCATGTATTACACTGCCTAGAGACTGCAAATACAAATTCTGTGTGAGTACTTCTGCTACCAAATGCACAAAACCTTAAAATAGAGCTCCTCAAATTTTTAAATGAAAAGTAGAATTGACAAACATGAAGAATTTCTTTAAAGAAAAAAGTAATAACACCAGTCAATTAGAAAAGTAAAACAGGAAAAGAAAACAAAGGACACTCAAAGTCAAACTTCACCCTCTTAACAACATCTTGTTTGATACTATGACGGAAAGCTGATCTACAGAACAAAAACGTATTCTATAAATAAAAAGACTAAATAAAAAATGAAGTTTGTAATTACTTGTCATGATCAAAATTCACAGTTAGAACATCCTGTTCAGTTCTATGAAGTGAACAGGTTATCATTCCTACCCAGCAACGGAAAGGGTTAGCCTGGAAGGGTAAGGGGTTTTAGTATAAAACCTCCACATAAAGCTATCAAGCATTATCGGTGTCATCATCCAATGACCCAAAGAAAAAGGAAAAAAAAAAGTATATATTTCCTTTAGAATTCTCGTAAGACTGCTTTCAAACAATACCATCATTGATAGATGTTTATGGAATAATACCTACTTATAGAGGTACACACTTTTTTAACAGATTCACCTAGCATGTAGTAACTCATGCATACATGGACTTCATCTTTTATGCACCTACACCCATGTAACAACCTACAATATAAAAAAAGACCATGCGATAAATGTATCATCCGCAGTAAGATCAACCTCTTTAATTCATGTACGTCAAGATCTATTCCAGCAGCAGAGAATACTGAGCCATTTTAAATGGCTCTTTTTCTCAAAGCCTTCTCCCTCCGTCATTCACTCTTTAAAAAATCACTCATCTTTTTAAAGCACAGAACTTTTCTAAAATTACACTCATTTGAAGTTCAAAAGAAGAGCTCCAACCTGGAGCAGGAATAGTTTTTCTATAGCATGACTTCCAGGCATTCCCATTAAAATAACAGTTGGTGAAATAACCACTGTGATTTTTATTAAGCACTAAGGGACATTTCATGAAGTGTTTGTTATATACTACACAATATTTCATTTTTCCACCAGCACCAAGACCCTCTTAACTCTATATGAAGACCGCAGTTGTACCCACATGCCTGTTGACTTTCTTGATGATGACCACTACTGCTACTTTTTGAAACAGAAAATGGTTGTGAAGAATCTGGATTCTCCATTAAAACTCAAGTTGAAACTTTCATTAGAATACATGCTCAATAGAATATAAGTGTTATGAGTCTCCAGACATAGTAATATGACAGATGACCCATGTCAAAAATACTTAAAAGATCTCTCATCATCAGATGACCAAGTTCACTTTCATACAATGCACTGACCACTAATTTTAGTTTGTTTGCATTTATGCTCCTGTGAAATACATTTATAAGCGAAACAATTTCAACCGAAAATTTCAGGACATAAATTTGGGATGTATATCCAAGGAGAGCAGGGCTATATCTGGGTAGAGAAAATAAGAGCAGAGAATTTAATGCACTCTATTCTTTTCTCTTCCTCCCCTTACTTCAGTTCTGTCCCTCCTCCTTCCTCTTGCTTTTACCTATGTATTTTCCTTACCACACACTGACTCCTTTCGTGCCTCTGTGTCCTGCCTTCCACCTTGCCTTCTTACTTCTTTCATCACTGTCCTAACAAATGAAATTTCCCAGTCTAGAGATCATCTTTGACACTGGAAAACCAAAAGCAGGGCAGCAGCCCGTACCTTGATTAATCTGTACCTTGTGACCTAAATGTGCAATTTCCAAACCATATGTTCCAGATTTACAGGAGCAGCTAAGGCCAGTAAGTCTGCAGAGATTTGACTATTTAAGGTAGATTTCCCTCAGACTGAGGGTTCTCACTCGACAGAGAAAGAATGTAATACTTTTGCATAACAGATTGGGGATAAACTCTGAGATATAGATGTATTTAACCAAGCTTAACTTGCTGACAGATGCATGAAGCACCTCTGTCTGTGCAGGTTACAAATGTTAGGCCATTATGTTGGGTTTTATAACTTCAATAGGAGTAAATTCTAAAAACCAGGCACCTTGTTGGCATTCATGGATACATCTTTATTCTCTTCACTTTAAAAAGGCAATTGTTTCTCATTCATGTAGATGTATAAACAGGAGTAAACACAGGGAACAAAACACATTCAGCTTCTCTGGGAAACTGAACCAAAGTCAGCAAGTAACACAAAACTAGAGCATTCTTGAGGAAGCAATTCTTTAAAACAGACATGATACGTGCAAGAAACAGAGCAGTGGTGTGCAAATGTTAGTACTGACACTGTTTATACCTTATCGTTCATAATGCAATCATTGCAAACTCATGCCAACAAAACTTTATTCCTTCCTATACTTGCTGAACTAATGCTGCTCTCCTGCTGAGCTGAGCAGCCAGCAAAAATCAGTTTCAAGTTGTTTCTTTAGAGAAAAAGAAGCTGGAGATACATTCAAATCTTTTTGGTATAGTTCTACTTTTCTGTCCTTAGGTCTTTGAAATTTTCTCATGCTTCTCTTAAATACACATGCAAACTTTAACAAAATAATAGCAGACAGAGACACCTTCACTTACAAGCGCTTTTGTTTTGAGCAGGGGTACATATATACTTTTGAGTGGAGGCTGCTATCATTTCAACTAAATTCTTAATACAAACATGCTTTTTTTTTAAAAAAAAGTGGTTATAGAAAAAGTATGCTTTTCATCTACTATCACAGATATACACGTCTGAAAGGGAATCACAGTCCTTACCACAAGGACTGTTAATGCTACCCATTACAAGTTCACAATTCTAGTTGCTTAATCGCTTACAATTTCGACAAACTAAGTTTTCAGACTGCAATTTTCCCAACCTGAATACACCACCTGGGTCAAACTAAGGGATCTAAAAAAAAAAAAAAAAGAAAAAGACACTAAACTGCTAAACTGCCAACTTGCCCAGGTTTGTTCTCTAAAATAACTGTTAACACAAAGAAAATATTTTAGTTTGCTCCTGTCAAAAATATCAGAAACCACTACTTCAAAAAGCTCTATTATTCTGAAGATCTACAACAAGGATTGAAAGCTCCGAGTTTTTGTGACTGCGTGTACTACTAGGTAAGAGTGGCCAGCAGCCACCTCCTGACTACCAAGGCCCACTGGACCAGCAAGGCACCCACCTACGCAGCTAATTCCCTCCCAGAAAACTGTCTTCTTCCCAAACATACATCCTGAATGGTCTCTTACACACACTATGCTCTGAACCATATCAGACAGACACAGTCTGGAAAAGCGCAAGGAGAATCAGCCCAAAGCCTTGCGAAGGAGCACACCAGCAACGCCATGCTCACACATTCTCCAGGGACTCACCTGTAACTGGAAACTTCTCTAAATTGCACCTGTGGTAAGGCTGCTCCAGCCTGCGCCTGACTAGGTTTGTCCTTATAACCATACAAACAATGCTTTATTTCTTCTTGTATTTCAGATAAGTGACTGTAGAAATTATTAAAACTTCATTCCTAAAGTTGGTTAAACACATATCAGACAGTGATGCTTTCAGCCACCACCCATTGTAATCCAGATTTTAACTTGAATATACGCATTTTTAAGAAATTCACATTTTTCTGTATGGTCCCTGATTGAAAGATATCCTACTACAGCCTATACACATTTTTATATTGCCCCCTTGCTCTTATTGACTCCTTCCACCGCTCTAATCTACCCGTTGACATTGCACAACTGACCTGCAGGAAGGTTACAAACTGTTCAGTGCTTTCTGGTTTTGTTTAATTTCAGGAAGAAAACCAGAAGTAAGGTTAGTAGAACTGATGAAGTACCATTTATCATCACAAAGCTGGCATGGATGTGGTTCTGTGCTAAGTCTTCTCTGATGCTCTGGTTTCTACAATTTACCTATGATTTCAAAATTTGTATGACCAGTAAGTGCATAAAGCAATTCAGAGTCAATAAAGGAACTAAAATAAAGACATGCCTTTAACCTTGATATTGTAAGCTAGAATACGTATGTTTTACCTAAGGAGTGATCTTGTATTATTTGAGCATAATCAGTAGGTAAAGCTGAGATACATACTTGCATTTTGTAGCTCAAGTTTTTAAGGAAGGTACTCAAAGCAACCAGCACACCAACAGAAGGACACAGGGGAGGAAAGGGATAGCTGTAGTATTTTCCTGTTAAAATACATGACTATCTGAGAAAAAACACCCAAACAAACCAAAGTAAAACAAAAGAAAAACAAAGTAAACCAAGGCTACGTGATGCCAAATGGTACATGTAGCACTGCAATTTTTGAGTTTAAAGAACAGCAATGTTACCTCTAACAACATCTCTCCTAATTCATATTAAGGCTAGATGAAATATGAACTTTTAGCTATGGCAAATATTTAAAAACAGCTGTTACAAGTTACATGGGGTTTTACCCATCAAAATAAGTTGCACGTCAATATGTAAGTAGTAAAGGACAGTCATTTGTAAAAGAACAAATAACTTAGCATTTTCAAATTTTGCAGACGCAGTAAATTTTAATATGCACTTCAAACCTGCAAAAAGTTAGAATTTGCTAAAAGGGGGCTCTTTTATGTATATGTCCTATTCAATTTAGTAATTGCTGTTAGTATTAGTAGGAATTAGTTGTTGTCACTGATTAATGCTAATACACCTGTGTAGGACAACTTAATACATTAAAAAACCCAAACAAACAACAACTAGGAGACCTAAAAATCACTCCCAAATTAAGCTGTGTGTTCAGAAGGGGATGATCTAAATTCTCTGAACCTAAAGAATGTCATTTCAGAGGTCACCTTAACTCCAGGTACCAGTTCAGAACTACACCACCAATATGACAAAGTTCTCCTTCCAGACAAGGTAACTGCTTTTATCTTTAATTTCTGCAACTGATGCAACAGACACAGGAGAGGGCCTGAACAGAGTTTAATTCATGGTTCACATATGACTCAATCCTGAGTCTAGGTTTTCTTCTTTTAAACACAGCTTATGCCTCAGCTCGTCATTTCTGAAACAGGATAATGCTGATGTACCTTCCAAAACGCACTTCAAGGACAAAACTAATACTGACAAAAAGTTCAACTGCAGTTCTTGTTGGTATTTAGAAACATGTACTGGGAGGTGGAAGGTTGGAGACAATAGCATTTACAAGGAGCACTCAACAATGTTCTGTTTGAATTAATTAAGGAACACTATCAGCTTGACATTTCAAGTGTATTGTTTTAACAAAGAAAAGATACCACCACCAGGTCTCAGCTCCTTCCCAAAGGTTTTTATTTTACGTCTGCTTATAAACTTTGTTTTCCTCTCCTGTATGAAAACAGTATACAAACAGGAAAAATTGACTATTCAGAAGTAGTCTGATTATTCATAAAGACAAAAGAAAGAAGAAAAGAAAAAAATTTTCCCTCCAACTTCAGTTCTTAAGAAAAAAACCCTCCAATTTAAAAACTGCTACTTATAGAAACAGAAGGTAAAAGCACAAAAGAAATATGCTTTAAAATTGGTATTTAAATCCATTAAACAACGATTTGAATGCAAGTCTTTATGCCTTCAGTTATTAACAAAAGGCTGAGTGGATGCATTGTTATGTTACCTAAAAGAATACCTATTCAGGGCAGACATAAAATTTGAATTTAAAATACACACTCCTGCACAATCCACACATACACAAGCACACCATTAGAAATCATTTACTATAACTTACTATTCACCTTCCACACGGTTTCACAAATATTTCCATTTTTGTTACTTTTAATTATTAATTATTTTAACTGACTGAGATTACAAGCCATAATACAATTAAACTTTAAAAACATATTAGGCTTAAAAATGCAATCTTTTAAAGGGGTTTTGTCAAATGGGTACATTGGTTAGTTAAACTAAGTCATTCTAGTGTGTCCCTTAATGAGAATACTGACAATAATGGCTTCCCTTCTTCACGATCACGACAAAAAGAGTATAAAGAGAACCTCGACTACAGGTATTCTTTAGGAAAGCTTACAAAGCTTCTTAAAACACCCTGTGAAGTTTTACATATGTAATAACATACATGCTAATAAATCAAGCTACATTTCTGCACTTCCCTCCACACAACGTTCCAGTTCTCCATTCACCAATGAGTCTGTTTTGTGTTACAGTAATTCACGTTTTAAAACCATGTCTAGTGTTAGTGAACTAAGATAATAATTTTGTTCTTCCATATTATCCCCACTTCCACTTTCAAAGACAGCAAATTTCCAGATTTTTACTAATCTCACATCATCAGCATTAGAGTTCAAAATTACCACATAAATCTGCAGAACCTGGCTGACAGATTCAAGTTCTCATTTAAATACACATAGTATAGCTGCAAAGAACATGTGAAGAGAACGGCGACAGTCTTAGGGCAGTCTTAGACATCAAGCATTTAGAAAACTTACCCAGTTCTTAAACATCTGTATTTTTTTCCTGACAAAATGCACATCAGACATTATTTTACAAACTGCACTGCTACTTGTCTAGCAAACAGCTGGCTTCTGTACTCTGCTAAGTAAATCTACCTCCAGCACGACCTGGAGGGACGAATGCTTCAATGGTCTGATGAGCTAGGCTTGGATTTCAAGCTGTTCTCAAGAAAATAAGCTAACGATAGAGATGCTTGGATGCTTTTCTCTTCTCCATCTGACCTCGCTGACCGACCCCTCAGCATCGAACGGTACTGACCGACCCTTCAGCCAGCCGGCTCACCACACAAAGCCGAGGGCTACGCACCCCTCGGAGGCAGCTACTGCTCGCCCCGTAGATCAGCCCGGCTGGGGCGGCCACGGCCCCCAGCGCAGCCCGCCCGCAGCCGAGGGTGAGGTGTCAGTACACACGGGCACCGCGTACGTTCTCCGCCTGCGGAGCCTCGCCGCCACGCCTGCTCCACAGGCCCTTCCACCACGCAGAAAATCTCGCCCTGGCTTTCAGGAAGAAATTACGTTTTCAATTGTGCTCTACTTTTCGAAACGCGGATTAGTACATCTACGTGAAATGCTTAATGAAGGGCGCAAACACAGTAACATGCCCACGGCAGGTGTTTTCTAAAGCGGACGTAGCACTGGACTAATTACAAAACGTGGATTTGCTCTCCTGTGCTCTTATCAAAGGGAAGCGCACAGGTTTTCTGTCAGGAATACTACAGGCCTGGACGCGACACGGCACAGCCGCGGGCTCCGCCGGTACCGGTGTGCCCAGCGCGGCCGCACAGGGGCAGCCCCAGAGGGTGAAGTTCGCGGCGGGAGCCGGGAACCTGCCGTGGGCTTCGCCGCGGGGCGGCTGCAACGGCGCA
>JAVJGI010000060.1:92145048-92180230 GCA_035590275.1 Ibycter americanus
TTTGTGTTCAGCTGCGCTACTGAGGATGAGAGCGGTGCTGCGATGCTAGAGACCCCATCCTGTTTGTCAGCTGCTTGTCCAAGGTCCGTGAAAAATTCAGCCAGAGAAAGAAACACTTGTTTAAAAAAAAACAAACACACACACACACACACAAACCAACAAAAAAACCCCAAAAACCCTCCAATTTAAACAATACCAAGTGCCTGCACCCGGCACAGGCACCCTTCCAAGCCGTGCTGCAGAGACCGCTCAGCGAGCGGCAAGTGGGCGCCGCTTGCCATCACCTGGAAGCGTAAATGTCTTTAAGTAAGTGGTGATTGCAGGTGCCGTGTTTTTCATAAGGTTTTACTAAACGCTTCTTGAAAGCGAGATCCTTGGAATGCGTGAAAACTGCATCACCCCCTGATTCATAATCACCTCTGGACTTTTGGCCAGCGTTTTGGGGTTCCAGAGATAGCTGTTAGAATCTTATTTTTATGCGCCAAACAAATTAACTGCTAAAAAGTCTAAGGGTGGGTCTACTTGGCTCTTTGGTAATTGATTTCACTAAACGTTCAGCACTACTCAAACCACCTCTAAATATACTTCATAAGGGCTCAGGGTAAGATAAATGGTCAAAATCTGAGTTCGTGATAATAAGATACTAAAAGACCTTCCTTCAAGAAAGTAATGTGACAGCAAAATACAGCAATCCTCGTGGCGCTTTTCACGCACATCTGGATCTCAAAGCCATTTTTAATTGAATTAGTTTCCAAGAGGAACCCAGTGCCCCCTGTGTATGCATTTTCGAATGGAGCTTTCGTCCACAAGTGACATCTTCAAAGTGTGATGGGCCAGGCAAATTAGTGAAGCAAGTGATCCATGCATGCACGGGCGATAACTGCTGCCCTGGAGCTGGCAAGAGACACCTCTGCCAATGGAGTTGTGCAATACCTCTGAGCAACATCTTGTGGCTTCCTTTCTCCCTACAGGAAAAGCCTACAGCTAGCCATTATGAAGTTCTTATTTGAAGTGATATTCACGGCTGTTTAGCACTGTCCAGCCTAAGGAACACCTTCAAGGTCAAGCTAAGTCCTCTGGGGCCAGACCATGAGTGCTCTCTGGGCTGCCGAAGCTTGCTCCAACAGCAGGCTGCAGTGTCCTGGGGGACTTAACAGTCTAACCAGTGCACCCACACTTCATGCCATACCCCAGTGCCGCCATGCCCTGACCACAGCTGCCTTTGCAAAGCGCTGCTGGTGTAGCATGTAGCCACATACATTACAATGGCCAAGAATCAAGCGCAGCAGGACACCTGACGTCTGTACATTACGGACCTTAGGCATTCTAGAGACTGGTTTAGCTCGACATGCCAGATTGGCTCCTTTACAAATTTAGGAGCTTAAAACCCCTTCACGCCACTGAGAGGGCTGATCTGTTTGTCACCAGGTTGAGAGACACCTAAGCTCTGAGGAAACCTCCAGGAAGGGAAGTGTTGGTAATTGGTGCCTTCCAGGCACTAGGTGTTCTGTGAGCATACAATATCCCATTTACTGGAGTCTTCCAGGACTTAAAAGGATTGCCATCCCTGAGGTTTTCCCTTCGCCAGACAAGGCACTATTATTCTAGGAAGTTACCGGCATCTTAGTGTTTTTTGCCATCTAGTCAAGGACTTCCCTAGCTTGCCAGAGCCTCCCATCCTTCCCAGACATGAAAGGAGATTGCTTCTCTTGAGGATATCCTCAAGAGCCAGTCTTTGATGTTTGTATGCAAAACTGGGATAATTTGAATAAGAGATTCCTAAGTGGTGGCACTCTAAAGAATGATTCTTTGTTAAAATTTTCAAAACAGTTGTGTCTAGTGAGTCTCATATCGACTTTTGGTGTATCTCAAAGGATGGCTGTGAACTTTGTAGTTCAAGTTGGCATCATCTAGTTTCCTTAGATACTTTCTGTTCCAAGGAACTTGCATTGACATTTAAATTGTTTTTAAATCCTCTTAAGGAGGACAGCTGTCCCAAAATGTGTTCTGTCTGGCAGAGTGAACAGTTAGGTGATGAGAGTGTCAGCTCACACCTCTCTGACGAGTTTTATTAGTCGCTACTAATTTTTGTGTCATCCCAGTTCAGCTGTGAACAACATCTCGAAATGAAAGAGAATGTAAAACCTTCAAAAATCCTTCTGTGCTGAAATGGGATCGGGCAGAACATTCCCCTCACAATTACCAAGAAAATGACGTAACAGCATGTGTTGTCTCCTTTCCTCCTAGTCAACAGATGCACCCTTCATAACACGCTGCTTACCAGCTTTGCATGCCAATCTGTCCCTTCACCTGGTTTGAGGCTGTGAAAAACTAAGAGACTTCAGCCAGCAGCTGAGAAATAGCAAGCACTGTGTCTCCCAGGTGACAATTCCGAACAGTATACCTCAGACAGTGGTTGGGACTGCTCTGTAGGAGATCGGATAATGAGATCTTTTCTGATCATACAGAGGACAGTGAACAGAGTGCAGAAGGAAGGAACGACAGGCTTTCAAGCCTTGTCTTTACCAGGGTAAATGCAAATTTAGTAAGTCTAGTAAAATTCAACTGACAAAGCCCACCCAGAAGCCAACTGCAAACCTTTTTTCTGCCACCTTTCAACTTTCTGCCTGATAGGAACATCCTTCTCCAGTCCTTCCGAAGACATTCTCTCAACCAGCCATCTCCTGAGTAACCCTAGTGAAGCTCTGCAGCGCAATACGTGCCATACGGAGGGGCACAAGCGTGCACTTCAGGTTGTGAGTGTAAGACTGGGTAAAGCAAACTTTTCTCTCGAGTGGGAAGTAACTTTAGCAAGCACACTAGTGGAGTACAGGCTTTTAAAACCCCCGCTTGGTTACCTTCTTGGAGGCAAGAGGGACTATTATTATCATCTGCTCAGACCAGCTGCACAGCTAGCCCGGAATGAAGAGACCCTGATCTCTTGTCTGTAGCAGTGTCTTTCCTAAGGTGGCAACCTAGCAACTCCCAGCGGTGGCTCTCAATGGAAAGAGAGTTCATATAGTGCCAGTGAAAACACAGGACAAAACCTGGCTCTACACCTATTGCAGTGTAGTAGGAAAAGACTGACATGCGGGTGTGGGAGATGTTACTCTCTGTATTTCCTGTGTTTTAAAGATTTTTGGTTTGTGTTATCTTAAACCTTTTGTCCTGGCTGTTGAAATTTTAAATGCAGACACACTTTGCATACTGCATGATTAAAAGCTGCTGGTGACAAGCAACCTGCAAATCCCTCCATGTTTTATATTTACTTCAAAATATCTTTAACTATATGGCAGTGTTTTTCCTTGCTGGCTCTTGACCAAGCAATAGCTGGTTTGTAAGTTTTGAACAACCACGGTTCATAGGAATAATGCCGTACCAATTTCTGATCTTCCAAAATACCTTTAAAATGTCACATCTATTGACTTTCTTTTTTTCTTCTCAGCTCATGCAGGCTTACTAGGCAAATCTTGCTCACATAATTTTCTTACTAACAGTTTTTAATGGCAATCATTCAACCATAGATTTTTTCAGCAATTACAAAACTTGCAGCTGTGCAGATCCACAATTTCCTGCTTTTCTATTCTTCCCATTAGAATATGTCACTGATATTATTTTACCAGATTCATTACCAAACCCAAATCTATTTATCAGAGAAAATGTTTGGTTCTATCAACAATATAAGAAACTAGTGCCTGTAATTCACGGATCAAATTTGAACACATTCCTCATGACTCTTCTTTTACTTGAGCCTCCTGTTCTTCATCTCATACCCTTTGCCCTGCCTGTGGTTATTGTTCTGTGGATTCAAAACACTTAACTCTTCCCCTGCCTAATGTAAATCTAGAATGGCAAGAACCAAGTAGCCATTTACATACTCAAGTAAAATTTTCATTTATGCCAATGAGGGTTTTCCCTGAGCAAGCAGAAAAGCCACATTCAGAACTTGGGGTGGAAGGAATCCACTGCAGGAAACACAATAGCGGTGAAGTACTGTAAATGCAACAGACCCTGCCATTTCCAGGACCAATTCATAATCAGTTTAACCTGACTTAAGGTTTGAGGCGTTTCCTCCCACCAGAATGGCACCCTGCTAACCATTTAACAAGTGTTTCTTTCCTCTCCACTGTATCACCTTTTTAGCACTTGTAGGGCTATGCAGTCAGTCAAATTAAACGCCTGACAGAGCTGAGAAGAATCATCATGCTGACAAGGAGAAGAGAGCAGAAATCATGGCTCAGGGGTAGTATCAGACTATCGTTTCATCAGCAACTGAAATTTAGGTTCGCTTACATTTGTCACGAAACCAAGTCTTCAAACAACCTCATGTACTGAGATAACGGTATAGATATGTCAGATATCTGGTCAGAAGAATCTCAGAACATCACACCTTTTGACCTCAAGCCCCTTACTGTTCCGCTCGCCCTAGTCCTTCTTAACCCAAAACTGGACCTTCCAGAAGTATGAGCTTCATGAGTTACTGCAAACTCTGCATACAACTGTTACTACTCAGTGAAAAAACAGCTGTTGATTTCCACTGAAATCTATCATTTGTGGTCCTTGATATTCAGAAAATACTGGATACCCTCTCTCAGAAAATCAGTCCCCTTTATGTGCTGGGCACTCACAACGACCTGTAATTTCAGAAAATTTTGACTAGAATTTTGAAAGTCGATATAGTGCTGAATTTGTCATTAGAAGTAAACCTTGCCATTTAAAAAGTAATGACATAAAATGACAGTGTAGATGTAGTAGACTTTGGCTATTTTGAGGATCTTATTTCATACAATGTCCTACTCTGTTTATAAAAATGGCATTGTACACTGTCAACACAGCCTGTTAAATGGCTAACAGAGACATGTCTCCAAGTAGCTGACAACAGAAAATTATCATCAGATGGAGAAGTTCCCCAGGAATTGACAGTAGGCTGCTTCTATTCAACACCTCCTGCAATCATTTGGGAGCAAGTGTAAATGTTGCTGGTGTAATTTCCAGATGACACAAAACCCAGTCAGGATAGTAATGCCAGTGAGCTCAGGAAAGCATGGAGTGGTCCGGATACCTGTCCTTTAAATATAATCTTTCTTTACACAGCTATGTATTAAGTCTTCAGAAGAAAGAGTGCAAGATATTTCTGCAGAATGGGAGGACTTTATCTTGAAAAGCAGTGCTTCTAAAAGGGTTTAGGGATCAAAATGGAGAAACAGCTTGACTTGAATTCCCAGTATAATTCTGTAGAGAAAGGGGCTAATGAGGTTTTTGGTTGTTTCAAGAGGGAGACCAAAAATAGGAATGGGAGATCTTCCCTTTGTAAAGCACTCTTGAGACCAGTAAAAATGTATGGCCTACAGATTTCATGTGCATATGTTCAAAAGAATATGGAAAAACAGGAGATGTGCAGAAAAAAGACACAGGAATTATTCATAAGCTGAAGGAAATGCCTTGAGGTGAAAAGACTGGGAGAGTTCACAGCTTTTATCTAAGCCGTTGTTATTATGCTCAGTAGAAGAGGCTTACACTGAATGATCTAAGTGATGAAGGGTATCAGTCTAGATAGTCTAGTGGTTCCTTCTAGCCCCTTTAAGGCAAAGAACAGTATTGGTCTTGCTTATCGGAAATGGCTCAACCTCTCTTGGAAAGTCAAACTCTTTCATGTCTCTAGAGGAACACATAAATATCCCCAAAATTGCAGTCGATCTTAGTTCTTATAAAATATGAAGTAACAATGAGAAAATCATAGTGCAAATATGCTTTTTAAAACCTACAGTCACCACTGTGGATGCTTGGGTATTATTTAAATGCAAAAGAGCTATAGTGAGTGGATAGGCTTGCTTTTCATTTTCCTTGAGGGAGCTGGGGAATATGATGATTTTTGAAAAATGAACTGTCTCCCTGCAAACCCTCTTCTCCTCTTAGTAGTCCTGAGCTTAGATCTGAAATCTCCAGATCATCTGCTGTGTGGCAAAAACAGGGAGCAAAGGAGTAGAAATAGCTGTTGGATGGAGAACAGCCCTATGATTCTATGCCTTGCATTGCTCATTAACTGCTAATGTTCCTCCAAACAAATCTGTTATGAGAATTATCTTAGGTTTCTCGGGAGCTAATTTCCAAAAGGAGGGGCTCAGTACTGTGGAGTCTGTGGTTCTAAGTGATATCTTCTCCCAGGGAAGAGGCAAATTTTTCAGTGGATATTAACTGTTGAGGTTTTGGTTTGGGTTATTTTTTGGGGGTTTTGTTCTGGTTTTTTTTCCTGATAGATTTAATTGCCATTATTTTCTTGAAGAAATTAGTATTTATTCTTGGCAGGAGGAATAAAGCATCTGCATAAGTATTGGACAAAGTGGACACATAAGCACCAGCTGAAATATTTTCCTGGGTTTGAGCCTTAATGCAGTGGTAATGTTCCTGCAGACTTTCATCCTGGTGAAAACTGACAATGGCATTAGTAAGTAAAACCACCATTCTGACCCTAATGAAGGATGTGTTTCCTTCTCAATTTGGGTGTTTCTGCACAACTACACACAGCTTGGATTGGGTAGGTAGAGATGCTGGGCTGTATGGCAGACACTTTCTTGTGTTGAAGGCATCAGACAAGAGGCATTCAGGTATTGCCTATTCTGTGAGGGAAAGCGTGCGCCTGTAGTTGAAAGAGCTACATTTGAGAGAAGAACCTTAATTCAAACCAGCAGACCTTAAAGGACAAATATGGATGCTTCAGAGCTGTGCGCTGGAGCGCCAAGTCTCCAGTTTGTCTCAGGATGGTTTGTTTATAAGAACTTGTAAATGTGCATTTGATTAAAAAATAATCTAAATGTGATGACCTTTACAGATTCTGGAACAGAAAGACTGTCTCTCTCTCATTTAAGTATATGTGTGTGTATGTATACATAAACACACACACATACATATATGTCTGTGTATGACATTACTGTTTCTATTTTGGCAGAACCTTGAGACCCATCATATGAATCACTCTATGAATGCAGTATAAATATCTTAACTTAGTTGACTTGCAGTGAGTTAAGACTGGCTTTGTAATGTAGACTTATGGATCATCAAAGAAAGTATGTGATTATTTTTTATACTTTTATAAGAAACAGAACTATTTACATTTTTAAAGTAAAATTCATAATTGCACCACCCTTTCAATATTCCAACTTTAGCCCCAGGAGTGGAATATAAACAGTGCCAGACATGCATTCCCATGGGGTTTTTATCGTTGTTTTCAGCACAATCTATTTTTATTCAATTCTATGGGAAATGCACACATACTGTGCAGTTGCCAGAATGTGATTTCCCAATGCCCCCTATCTATTTCCAAGTGTGCTTTTTTTCAGATTCAAGTACTTTTGCAACAGCACTTTTTCATGCTTTAGTGTGTAAGTAATCCTTGCTCATACTGAACCCATTTGCTGAGGACAATGGTTCCACGCGTGGAGTTGAAAGGGCAGCCACGTAAGTTAGCGAAAGTCTCCCACCGTGGCGGTAACAGTCCATTCTTCTTCCTCTTTCAGTGTCTGCCATTCTTCATGCTCACACCACCTAAAGGCTGCATGCATGTAGCTGTATCTGGAGCCAACGGGGCAAAATCTCTGCTTTGTTCAGATTCTGCTGAGTGTAACAGAGTCCAGCAGTTGTTGGGGAGATGCTGATGTTCTGCTGAAATCCCTCTCTCTGGGCCTACATTGCAGGACAATCTGGAGGCTTCCCAAATTCACAGCATGTTAATTTGGAGGAACCACCCGTGAGCTGGGGCTAGCCAGAACACATCAAGCTTCACACCAATTTACAAGGTAACAGTTGCATAAGGAGCTACGGAGAGGTTCAAGCTGACAATGCATCTCCTGTACAGGAGAGCAGATCTGGTTGTGGAACCTGCCCCAGAAGGACAACTTACCTAAATAAGGACATGGTCCTTAGTCAACATACCCACTCAAATTTGCATGGTGCTTTCCAGGTGAGCATAATTTTCTACCCTAAGATCACTTTCATTTGATAGACTTTTTTCTCTCATTTACTTTAAGGGTTTATTTGTGTTAAAATCAACCTGACAATGTCCTTACATCCCTGCAAACAATCCTGTTATAGCATTACCGTAAGGCCTAGTCAAGGTCTTTCATGTTCAGACACAGCTGCAGTTCCAGCACAGTCCTTTACAAAGTGCCCGAGACATGCCCAGTCTTCATATAAATGGGGCAGCACTGGAGAAGACCTCTCCTGTAGAGGAACTGTAGAGGGTTAATTAACATTGATAATATACAGTTGTGGGCTTGCTTCTGGGGTGGTGGGCTGGCTGATGTGGATAATGTACAGCTGTGGCTTGTTCTTGCTAAGCAGCTAAATAGCACTGAGGAGCTCAAAAGGGAAGGAGCACTGGTGGAAGAGGAACACCAGGTGGAGAGAGAGGAGAGTGGATGAAGAAGAGCCCGGGGAGAAGCTGAGACAAGAGGGGGGCCTGAATGAGTAGAGGCTGGCTGGAAGAGAAGCCAGGAACCTGGATGCAGCAGAGGCAAGCAGCAGGGTGGACTGGCCTGAAGAGGATGAAGAAACAGCACGGGCAGTAAATGAGCTTTTGGAACCTTGTGTGGGAAAACCTTGTTGCAGCTTGATAGTTTGGTAGTGCTGCAACACTCTCCCAAACTCCCTTGCTGTGTGCTGTTTAAAAGACATTTTAATACCTGCCCCAAGCCCAACTCATCTGCAGTACGTCCACCACAGAGCCTGCACCATGGCATCCCGTACAAATGCCTTACCCTTATCCCACAGCATGATCCAGTGAAGCCTTCAAACAAATAGGGAAGGGAAGAGATGTGGTCTCGAGCACAGATATTTAGGTCGGTAGTCCTTCCTACTTCTTCTGTCTGCCTTGATTTATACGTGGTAGCCTAGATGTGAGCTTGTCCCTAGAGGTTTGGCCTGAATGCTTGCAGAAGTGGTTATACCCTTCCCCTCATAACACATATAGCAAGAATGCAGGGCCAGGGTACTCCCCTCGCCTTGTGGATTTCTCCATCATCCTTCTGCTACCTAGATGATGGCACAGCTTCCTTGTCCTGTAGGGACTTGGACCAGAAGCAGGTGGGTTTGGGATCAGCTAGCAAGGCACATGGACTACTAAGATGTGGGAAGGCGAGAAGGTTCTCCTTGCATCTGAGTTAATAACTACATTTCAAAACTGTGGTCCATTGCTGTGGCAGTGAGTCAGGAAGCAAGACTGCAAGGTTGCAAGTGATACATACTTTACATACTTGTTCCTTAGCAAGTCTTCTCAACTGATACCATTGTCTAGACCTTTTAACTCACACAGGCACCAGGCAAAAGGTAGTCCTCTCAAGGTCTGAGAACCTCATAGTCTTCCAAAGCCATGTAACTCACGAAGGAAAGAGGAGATATATTTTGAAATCTGGTACCTATGGGGAGCCAGATCTCCATGAAGTGGAATGGAAGTGGAGCCTCCCAAACTGGCAACATCAAAAGGAACCTCCCAGGCCAGGTCCTTCCACAGACTTCATTGCATCAAATGCATCTTTCCCTGAAAAGCCATGGCTACCAAGGAAAGGTACACTGCTGTCCTTCCAGTCAGCCTTCAAAACAACCATTTTCAAAAATGGTCTACCAAGCCAATTGACCAAGAGAAATCCACGTCAGGCATGCACTGCAAAATGCTTCCTTCCTTCCAAAAGAAAAACAAAAGGAAAGGAAAGAAAAGGGAAAAGTCAGTATGATCAAGAGCTGCAATGGCTGTAGGCTTGTCCCTGGTAACATCTCTGGCCTGTCAGAGGTTTGGGCTCTGAACACCTCAAAGGATGGTGCCTATTAAGAGACCTGGCTCTGAGAATAAGACGAGCCTTTTTTCACGCAGTTTGTATAGGTTGTCACGAGCAATTGGCTAAGGCATTCTAGTACCTCTGAGCTCAAATGGGTCTGTGCAGACAGCACAGCTTCCAAAGTCCACATGGACCTGTATGCTTCTTAAAATCATATCTCCTCCTTCTCCTGAGTGCATGTGTTTGAAAGATCCAAATCTCTCCTTCTAGCCCCACTCTGAAGTGTCCTAGGACAGGACACTTCTGCGGTGGAAACACTAGCAGAGACTTCAAAATATAACCTGTCTGCCTTTTCCGTAAGGAAGAAAGGGGAGTGAAAGTGTCCCAGAACAGTCACTTTGAAAGGTAAGAATCACTCATGGAGCATCTCTGTCTTTGGTGGTCTGCAATAATTAGATGCTTGTTTTGATGTTCTTTTTCTGAAGGTGATGCAGAAGGAATGCAGCAGGAATGCAGGCACTGAAGTGTGGGGATCTTCAGGTGAGAAAATTCCCCTTGACCAACCATAGCCCTGGCAGGGCCAGCCATTTTTCAAAGTCCTCAGCTTTTCACCTTTCTCAAAAATGTCAAGGTGCAGCTGGAAAGACTGCAGTACAGATGCTTCACAGATTCCACGAACAGGAATAGAAGAGGAAGATGCAGGCAGTGGATGTCCTGTTTTGCTAACATTAGGCAGCCAGATTGAAAGGGCATGCTCCTTTCTGCCATGGAAATGGTACAACACTCCTAAATAATGGAGGGCAGCATGGAACCAGTATTGACTGTATTGTAGTAAAACTGATCTGCATTCACAGAAAACAGCGGCCTTTAATCATGGCTACATTTTACAAGCAGTGTAAACCTTTCACGTCCTGTCAGTGTTTTGGCGCATCATGTGTAGAACCGATACAGAGCTCACTGAAGTTGCCTGAAAGCTGCTGGCCACGACAGAAGATGTTTGGGTCAGGTTCTACTGGATTGATATTATTTTCTCATGTGAAATGGTAACTTAATTAGAGGTGAAAAAGAGATAAGAACAATGTCTCACAGTCTTTAAAGTACAGAGGAAAATCGATCACAGGGCAACTGAGGCTGGCAGGGACCTCTGGAGATTGTCTAGATTGGGTATTTCAAGTCCTGCCTGTTGCCTCTTGCCCTGTCATTGGGCTCCACAAACAGTCTGACACCACCTCCAGGCTGAGAAGTTCCAGCTCACTCAGCCTCTCCTTGTATGCCAGAAGCTACAAGTCCTTCATCAATGGCAGTGGCCCTTGACTGGACTCACTGTGGTGTCTCCATGTCTCTCTTGTACTGGAGCACCCCACTATGAACACTGGAGAGCCTTCATCCTATCCAGGTCCCACTGAATAGCAGCACAGTTATCTGGTGTATCCACCACTTCTCCCAGTTCCGTGTCTTCTGCAAACTTGCTGAGGGTGCACTCTGTCCCACCATCCAGATCATGAACACAGATGCACCCTAGTACAG
Source organism: Ibycter americanus (assembly GCA_035590275.1). Taxonomy (NCBI): domain Eukaryota; kingdom Metazoa; phylum Chordata; class Aves; order Falconiformes; family Falconidae; genus Ibycter; species Ibycter americanus. Next base: position 92,156,343 of record JAVJGI010000060.1, read on the forward strand.
GGTGACCTCTGGGGTATGGTGCTAGTGACTGGCTTCCATGTTTTCATTATAGGGAAGTACAGATTAACATCTACCCAAGTTGTTTTCAGGAGCAGATAAGGATTTTGTCCCTTGAAGGTTTAATTTCTGCTTGTAAATATATGGAAATGTAAGAAGAGTTCTAAATGGTTATGGAAGAGCATATTTTATTGGAAACAGACTAATAAGTGCTAGAATTTATTTTGAAATATCTACTACTAAAATATCTACTATTTTAAAATACCTACTACTCAGTAAAGTATTAAAGATTAATTCATTTTAAATGTGCAGCATTTAAGATTTTAACTTTTAAAGCACATAGATATCTTAAAATTACTCCGTTGTGTAAACAAATCCTTGCTTAACAGTATAACGTCTTGAAAAAAATTCAACATAATTTGATGGCTTTTATTTTCTTTTTGTGTCTCAATGACTGTCATTCCTCAGTTTAGATATCAACATTTCTATGCCTGGAAGCTGGAGAATAAAAATAGTTACGCTCTAAAAAGGGGCAGTGCTGAGGGTGAAAGGTCCTGATCTTGCAAGTTCTTGCTCAAATGGAAACTCAACGGGACTACTTGGGTGAGGAAGAGTTACCCCCCCAGCAGAAATTACAAAATGAGGCTGAGCTCCTCTACTAAAATGGTAATAACTCAAACATGGAAAAGATTATTCACACTGATGAAACAGGACAAGCAGGAGTGTACAAATCTGTGATCTTTAAAGAAGTGATCACAACTGAAACCCACTGGAAATCTGTTTTGAAAACAGATGAGAATCTCCTGCTAAGGGTTAGACTGCAGTGAAGTCTTAACAAGTGGGGTATTTTAGTTTTTATATTTAATATAGATTTGCTGCAGTGATTGCAGGCCAGTTTGGAAGTCAAATATGTATTTGTGACAGTATTAACAATGCCTTGGGCTAGACAGAAAGCTTGAAAACTATGTATTAACATAAATAAGAATTAGGGCATTTTTGGAATTACTTCATTCTGTGGCCTTAAAAGGAGTTTCCTTGGCACAGTAAGATGACCTTATCCTTGGACAAAAAGTATTATATGGCAGAAATATCTCTATTTCCTGACACAGTAGGACAGAAAAGCCACTTTTATTCCAAGCAATCCAGCTTCTACATAAGGAACCTGAAGAGAATGAACACATCGTGACACCACAGTACTGACTGTCTGACTCTTGAGATAAGGGTGAGTGCCTAATAGCTGCTTTCCAGACAAAGAGCACTCAGCTGAAAACCAGGGTACGTGGCAAGGAGGTTTTAAAGGGGAACATTACTCATAGCTCGACAGTGATTAAAGAATATTGAAATAGGCCGCAGAACTCTATCTCTTCTTTCACTACTCCAAGTGAAGGGCGGGGAAAAAATCCCCCAAACCCACAAATCTTCTCTTCTCTGGCCCTTTTCTACCTGGAGCACCACCTTCTCTGGTTCTGAGCACCTCTATACCGATCTTCAACTTGTTAGCTAGGAGAGGCAGTATCCCACTCCCAGGATTCAAAGACAGTCTGGTTGGTGTGACCAGACCTTGCCTGAGGACTCTGCTACACCTGGCCAGTTTCAAAGCCATTTGTAGCAAAAGGTATTTACCACAGAGGAAGGTCCATAATTCTGAATCCTTCAAAACATCTCAGCTAATGTAATTGCAACTAGTAGTCCTCAGCCTACTACAGGGCATCTAAACATTTGAATTGCTGGTCCCATTGCTATTTACTCCTTTTGTGGCATTTCTGGTTTTCCCTCTGAAAGATGATGATCCCATGAATAATTAACTAACTTTTTAACTTGCTTCTTATCTGTTGTTTATGGCAGGTACTCCCTAGCTGTAGGTTGGAAACAAAAAAAAAAATTATCCAGTGCAAAGCTCTTTGCTTAGCCCACTTTGGTGGTTCCCTCGTGGAGAAGTTAATGGGTGATACAAAAATCCTTACTATTGTTCCGGTGCACTTGATTCTCCTTCTCCTCAGCCTTTTCAACTGGAAAAAACGGTTCTTTGAACATATCTAGTATAGCTCCTTACGTGGCAAACTCTACAGACTCTTCCCCTTATGTATGTATAGACCTACTTTTAGCCAATATTGGTTTCCTTCTTTACATCTGGTTATCAGTGAACATATTTGTTGTATTTGGAATAACCGAGCAATTACCTTCTCTAGACTCAGTGGTTTCCTCTGTTGTTCTAGGTCATGATCCTGTAAGCAGATGTGTGCCTACAGACCTTCGTGCTTTCACTGTTGGCTGGAAGTCTTAGCACTTTGTTTCTCAGAAGTATTTTTGTAAATAATCCTTTTCCAGTGTAAGACTGCAACTGATTAGTTTTCTTGGGGGAAAGATCAGGGGTCCTGAACAAATGGAAGTGTCATGTTTTTGTGTTAGTTTAAAGTCTGTTCTTCGACCTTGTTGATGACTAAGCTACTGAAAATTGGACCAGTCTGTCTATGAGGATATAATCCATCAGAAAATATTTACAAAGAAGTTAGGTTTTTTCCCCAGGATTAGCTCATTTTCTGAGCAAAGTAAATGCATATATGAAGTTAAATAGGTCTTCACAGTATATTTGCATGCCTGTTCTTTAAAGGGTAAGCCAATTCCCTCTCAAATGCAGCTCATTTCTCTGTGACCCACTCTGACAGCTATGACAATGTGTCACAGAGCTTAGTACATACCAATATACATATTAAAAGTAGCTGGAGGTGGAGCAGTCTCATTTGAGGGTTTAGGACCTTAAAACATGGTGTGAAGATTCACTAGATTGCTCCCTGTTTTTTTTAATGATGACATGACTTTAGAAGTTTGCACTTCAATGAGTTGTCTCTGACCTGGAAAAAAAGATACTGCCCTGAAATGTCCTAATTATCCTTCATGTTACAAGTATGATACCATGGCAGCCAGCTCCTGCTGTGCTCTGTTGGGTGCATTGGGCATTGCCGTCAAGCTCCTTGAGTTCTGGATCTGGTGCTTAGAATGAAGGAAACAGTCTCCAAGTGTTTTTTGATCATTCTTGCTGGGGAAGCGCACAGCCCACCTCTCCCTGTGTGTACCATTCTGAGAGGTCTCCTGGGTGTCCTCTTCAGAGCCATTGAAGCATTTCAGTTGTAATGACTAGGTACCCTGTTTCTGCGGTCCATACTCTAGAGTTAGCTTTGTTTCTTGCTTTCTGAAGTCTTCAGTAGCTAAGAATACGTCATCATTTCCTAAATTCTTCTAAAGGACTGCTTGTCCTAAAAGATTCATTGTCTCATTGGTCTCATTTTATCTTCATTTCTAGTAGGTGCTGAGCAGCTGGGGGGAATTACCTGTTTCTCCAAATGTTAGGGGATTTTTCAGCCTTCTATCATGGTATTTTTTCTTAGGGGCTTCTATATGTTTTCATGCCATACTTTCATGTCTTATAAATCCTGCCCTTTGTGGATTTGTGGAATTTCTGACATCTACAAATATTTCCTCTCCCTGTTTGAACAGAAATGTGGCTATGTGGATTTTTGTGCCCTTGTCTGCACTCACGGAGCTTCTCCATTTAACAGTGCTGTTCTCCCTGGTGCCCGCAAGTTGTCTACTAGTAGACACCAGTAGTTGTGCTAGTAGTTGTCTACTAGTGGTGTTTAAGTTGTTTTTCAAGGGTTGTGGTATCCTTTAAGTTTTTGGGAGGTCTTGCTGTGAACTATGTGGTATCTGCTGTATTTAAACAAATCCTGGCAGATTGTTACCATCTGTACTGTGGTTTCCGTGTCTTGTTGGCAAAACGGTGCTTTTAACTGCTTTCCTGTGATTCAGTTTCAGGTTGTATTGTCTTGATCTTGTAAATAACACCAACGGATATTTCTTGTGCTTTACCTTTGATGTTGTTGTAAATTAGGCTATTGCAATTATGATAAAGACTCTTCTATGTATCTTTTCATTGGCCTGTCTCTTGTGAAGATGATATACTAAAGGGTACTCTGAAGTATTGCTTTACGAGGAGTACTGAAGGTAGCTAACTTGCTTCTGAGCAGGTCCAGTTGCTGACGCCACTAGCAAGACTGATCACAGTTTTGGTTAGGATGCATACATGATACCAGCTGGGATAACTAGACTGTGATGGCCCCACATTATTACTCTTTTTGAGTCTTGGTCATCCTGGAGAAGAGCTGTATTTCTGCTACTACTGCACTAAGTGCATTAAGATTTCTCAACTTTTCCAGTCATGTGTATTCACTATAAAGTTCCTTTTCCACCTTGAGCCCACTGATGATAGTAGTCAGAAGGATGAATACAGAACATCAAACTTGGGAAAGCTTGGTCTTCCAGTGCTTTGCACCTTGAAGCACATACACACAGCTTTTCCTGATTTCTTTTGCTGTTAGATACCTTTTCTAAAGGGATTCAGAGTCAGGAGCATTTTTAGCAAGTTTCTTGCAGTGCAGCTGTTGACAGCACCCCTAGTTACCTGTATTTTGGACCATTGATTCTTTTGCTAACATTCAGCTTTGCATTTCCTGGCTATAAGGAGTGGATGGTCTGTTCTGGTTTTAGATTGTGAGGTCCAAGCAACAGCTGTAAGAGAATAGAACTGAGGAACTGGGGCAAAGATCCTGAGCAGCAGCAGGGAATAATCATTCATTTTATAACTGTATTTATTCTCATTGAATAGTTCCGATAACACCAGTACTTAAGGACTGTGAGGTTAGGTTTTGCATTAACTAAAGACCACTCTGCATAGGTTGGGTTTTTCCCAGCATTTATGTGATTGGCTGATGTCATAAAAATATTCCTCCACATACAGATGTCTGCAGCTCATGTAAATCTTTATTGGGAAACATGAAGTAGAAGAAGAATGCTTTATTTTTCTTGGATGTTCATTGTTCTTTTTCCAGAGGCACTTTGTAGGCCTGATATAGAAAAGGAATATGGAGCCCTGTGGGAAAGCAGTCCAACAGAGAATTGAGAGAGAGCAGGGAGTGAATGGTGGTCAGCTTCTTGGAGGACTGACGGAAGGTTAGAGGAGACACCATCGGAGCAGCCATGGAGTGGTGTGTATTTATGTGCACATCCACAGCTGGCTTTTCAGAATAAGATGACTGTGTGTACACACAGGGATGGAAGAGAAGGGAGTTAAAAAAGTCAACACTTTAAGAACACACTTGATGAGTTTGGTTGTTTTTAATCTCCAATTAGGGGTGAGGGTCTTGTGTGTCAGCCCCCTTGAAGACAGTTGGTCCCTTCCTTCTGGTGCTAACAACATTGTGAAAACAGTCCTCTTGCTCTTTTTTTAAATCCTAATGCTATACATGGTTGCTTGTGTTTAGATGGCTTGTGGGAACATGGAACTCCAGAGGACAGGGTAAATTAAACAAACTTTTATATAAGGATAAATAAGGGGTTTTAAGCACACACTAATCTCTGAAGAGCTCATGTTAGCATTTGCAGAAGAAAGAAGGGGCAGAATAATAGAAGGAGAATAGCGGGAATAAATGAGACTTGAGGAAAAAGTCTTCCAAGAGATGCATTCCTTGAATCCTTGAGAGGGATGCTTCACTAACATGGAGTTAACGAACTGCAGTTGTGCACAGCAGTTGCATGAACCCTGTGAAAGGGTCCTTTCAGTAACGTACCTTATCTGCTGAGGTCTAAACCCGGCTGGTGGTGCTTGCTGCTCACACAGAGCCCTCAAGGGGGGCGACCCTCAGATGGAGGGTCAGGGGTCTGCCTTTCCTTTTTCAGAAAAGCTGAGTGATGAGGCCAGAATCTGTCATCAAACGGCTTTTGGTCTGGCCTTCAGCGCAACATGCTTACCCTTTTCTCGAAGCCCCAGAGCAGCCAGCACAACCTGGCGCTTAAACCCTGACTTCTACACCCGTTTTTGTCAGGGCTGCTGCCACTGGGTCCCTGTTGCCCTGGGAGAGATGCAGTTGCACCCAATGGCCACCTAGTCCCCAGAAGCTGGTGTCAGTCTCCACGGGACCTTCAATCTCTGGTTTTCTTAGAAGACACTCTTCGCCCTCACTTCAGTGTGCTGTTGCAATGACATGCTGAAAAAGGACCGTATTTACCTTCTCTCTAGAGTGCAGGGTCTGTGGTGGCATGAAAAATAATTGCCTGCCTTTGCATGAGGCATCACCTTGAATTGAGAGGTCCCAGCCTACAGTGTTTTGGTTTCAGGCTGCTTTAAAGTTACTGAGATCTCTGGATATTTTTCTCTCCAGGCAGGCAGAATTACTGTTTTATAAGATTTGGAAAATACATTACATTCTGTGGGAAACAAGCAGGTTTGTTAAACAGAGATACTGTCATGAATTTCATCAAAATGAAGGATAACTTTGGATGGAGGGAGAGCATTTCCTGAGGAAACCTGCTTATCTCACCGAGATTCTTTTGTGCAGAGACATTTGACAGCTGAGCAGAAGAGCTGCCATCCTGCATCAGAGCCAGAGCCTGTCCAGACCAGTATGCTGTCCCTGATGAGGGCCAGCTCCAGATGCTTCAGAGAAAAATGCATTTCCATTGTGATGGGAAATAACTTCTCCATGTGATGTATTTAATGCCAATCCCAGACACTTGCTGGTTGATTTGGGTAAGAAGCACAAGACTAATGGTTTCTTTGTTTTTTGGTTTTTTTTTTTAATCTCAGCTAATTTAACAGTAAATATTCTGAGCAAAATTCAGCTCTGGCCATATCTTGAATCATTAATGAACTCTTTATCATGGAACTGCATTGTGGCAGCAGATTTCTTGGGTTATTAAAACAGTCATAGCCCTCATAGCCTTTTGCAGGAAAATTAGTTAGTCTCAATAAAGGAAGATATATTCAAAGGCAAAGGAGGATCTGGTACAAAATCTGAGCTGTAGTTTTAAAACTGTTTTGTGTGACGGGCCATTAACATTTCTATTTTCTTCCTCCTTTCAGGGATCTTCCCTGGTTATTCTTCATAACATTAGATTTGACCTTTGTGTATCTACTCTATATATTTTCAAGAAATGCTGCTATCTACAGATTATTATTTTTCATTTGTTTTTTAATAAATGGGTCAGTGGTAAATTCTGACCATAGACACTACAGCTTTGAGTGTGACCAACACTTGCAAACCGTGACTCCTACTGCTGAACACCAGAGAGATTGCACCGAAGCGTGGGATGTGCTCGTACTTACTAGATATAGCACTTCTGCCATACGTAGGTCTTTCTTGTTAGCTAAAATTAACTGGCATGTGTTTCTGGCACTGTGCTGCTGCTGTTTCCAAAGTGACAGCCTCTTCTTTTGCATCCCCAGGAGATCACCTGAGAAGCGCTACATCTTTTGCTAAATACTGCCTACTTGCCGTCCCCAGCATGCGAAGGGCTCTTGCCATGTCAAGTGCTGCCATGCACCCGCTGAAACGACAAACCCCCATTCCCAGGGGCAGGCAGGAAAGTTTTTCCTGTCAAGTGGCCACTTGCTCATTATCAACAGGCAGGACACCAGCCTCTCTCTCACCAGGTATGAGACCCCCACCAATGCTCAAAAAGCCAGGAAAAGCCATGTCCTTCTGACCGCCTCTCGGTAATCATACTAGAACCAGTCATCAACGCCTCTTTTCTCTAATGCCATAATAATGTACGAACCTCACATGGTTATAACCGTGTCATTGTATCTTTGATTAGTCCTTCCTTATTATTAACGGTGTAACTGCAGGCGAACTGCTTTCTCGTCTCCAGCATCAATCTTATTTTCTGTAAATGTGCCACACAGTTTAAAAATACATTAGTACTTTTTCTGGCCAATTCTCCTTCCAAAATGCGGAGTGGGGTGAGCACAGCAGGAACCTTTTCCTGCAGACTTTTGTCCAGAATAGGCAATTTCTGGAGTGCTGTTGCCAACATATATTGTATAAGTTGCAATTAGAAAATTCATGAAAGCACATCAGCATTTTTAAAATACTTCAGTGTTACTGGGATACTCAAAGGGCCCACCAGACCCTGCAGATGGTTTGGTATCCCACATTTTTATTTTAGTGATTTCTTGTTTTCAAGATCACTTTACACAAACTGCATTAGAAAGTCATCAGCAGAGAGTCTGCAATCTGCATAATCCTTGGGACTACTCATGGGGATTTGCAGAACGCTGGTGGTAGACAGTAAAAAAAAGTTTATAATGAAAAATACCCTAAAAAAGTTATAATTTCCATTGATTTTTTTCTCAAGTCAGTTGTTCATATCTGTATTTCTGTATAATTGGTCACATTTTAGAGGAAATTATGCTAAATGTGTGTTAAATAAGGCTAAATATTCTGCTAATGATAGATTAAATACCTTTAACGAGTGCAACCAGTGTATTCAATGAAGATCTAAATATAATCACACTGTACACCTGAGCTCCATTTCAACTTCTCATCCTGTCCTGGAATATAATTAGGCTGGAGCCTTAGGGACACACTCATCGCTAACCAACATCTCCGTGATCTTGCTGGAGCCAAAGTACAGGTCAAGTCATAACTGAGTCCGAGGCACTGACTCTAAGAACAGATACAAATTTCCACTGTTAGTAACACAGTAGTAACACAAAATTAGACTACCAAAAATATAATACGTCTTAAAGAAAAAGTAGCCCTCAAAAATAATTTTCAAAAAATAATCTTAAGGCTAACAGGAAACAAGGATGATAATAGAGACCCGCTCAGAAAATTTAGTAATTTTCTTTCTCTGCATGCTGTGTTAGAGCCTGTGCAAAATGTGGTCAGTGACTAATTTATATTTCCTGTTTTATGGCCCTGGTCACACAGCTATTCTGAAGAGTTGGTGTGTTTATGCACTGTAAGACATCAGGCCCAACCTCAGGAAACTGTGGTTCAGACTCCTGCTCCGGCAGCGGTGGCTGTGCTAAAGCTCCAGCTTTCCAGGCCGTGGGTACATAGCTGCCACCGCAGAAAGTGGCAGCCGTATGCTGCGCTGGGACAGGCAGGCATGTACTCATGCCCACCCCCTCACCCAAAACCCAATTCCGCTCACCTTGAAGCTGGGCTGCCTGAAACCACATCTCTGCGTTGTCCTTCCTTGTGTCAGGGCTTGCCAGAAAACAGTCAGTTGTGGGTGGAGGTTTCCAGAGGCACATGAAAGGCAAAGGATCACCAGCCATATGAATGCACAGTTATTTATAAATAAAGTGCCGGCAAGCTGCCTAAGAGCTTGTTCTGCAGGTAAAAAGGAGATCTGGCAGCTACTTTTGATCTCCTGGAAGCCAGGCTGGCAAACACCCAACGCCTGATGCAGAAGGGGTGTTCAAAGGAAGGCACAAGGCAGCTTAGCTCTGCCCAGGCAGCCCAAGGGCAGGCTTCACGGGCAGGGAAAGCAATGGAAAAGTCTGCTAAGTAGCTCAGCACAGAGGTGTTTCAGATGTCCATAACAAACATTGTACACAATTCAGTACAGCACATTGTAAACTGCTGATAAAAATCATCAGCTTAGTGCAGGACTAAACTGCTTTCCTCTGGGTGCCGATCTCTTGCAGGTCTTCTCTGCCAATGGAGGCTGCTTCAAAAATGCCATTTCCCTTGAAGTTGTGACCAGTGTTTATTTTCCCATGCTGGAGTTAAATTTAGCAGTAGATTTACTTTTTAAAATTAGGAACTTATTAAAATCTTCAGATTTTTCTTTATAGAATAAACCAGGAATCAATAAAGTTGTCTTAGAAAGTGATAATATTCTATTCACATTTTACAATAATAATAATTGCAATTCTAATATTATACACTATTAAAATTTAGATATCTGACATCATATGGAGTTATTAATGTGGAACTAAACCAATTCCTCTGTGTGAGACTTTGAATATGATTTCTTACTGAGGTTACATAGTCTTTATGTAACAATATAAAATATTTATGTGTATATTGGGCTAGGCTGCTTATTCATCAATGATAATCAAATGAATAGAACATGTCAATTTATTTCAGATCTAGAAAATACAAATCTAAAAATATCATTTTACAGACAATATTCACCATTTAGTTTATATTTTAGTATGGTCTTAAGCCTATCTTGCACAGAATTATAATGTAACAGAACAACAAAATATTCTACATTTTAACTTTTAAAATTTCCTTAACTAGAGTCTTACCATATACATCATCAAAAAAAATTGTGCACAGTAACCAATTAAACATCTACATTTCAAGAATAGATTGGCTGTATCTCATAACTGAGACACCAATTACAGTACATTTATCAAAAATCCTTCAAGAATACACTCAGTAGTAACAGTGGTAGCAGTAGTTAAAATCTTAACAGTTCTGTGAAATGATCGAAGCAAATGATAACAGAATTTAAAAATTCAGTTAATCATTTATATGTAATGTAAAACCCATGTAACACTACAATGAAAGAAGAAATTACATGGGCACAAGTGCAAAAAAGCAATAGTGTAAGCCATCTTCTCTCTTTGGTAAAAATCAATTAGCAGGAAGTATACCATAAGAATTCAAGTCAAAGACTAATTCATGCTGTATATTTCTTTTGCTTTCCTACCATAGGCAGACTTGATGATTTGCAACCATCCTACAGTAGAGAAATTACAATTCTACTTAACACTGCCCATTTTTTCCTCTTTTAAGTTTAAATATTGAAATTAAAGATAAGGCTTTTTTTCTTTCATAAATAGCTTTTCAGTAGTATAGTCTCTTCAGGAATTTAAAAATAAATAGCAAAATATACACAATTTCAAAGATTACATTTAATTCCTTCTAGGTATATCCTGAAAATATATCACCAAAGAATAAATAACTTTGGGTTTCTCAAATATTTGGTAAAATGTCAATTACTCTTACATAAGGAGTTTTCTCTGAGGAATAACGAAGTACCATTGCTTTTTATACAAAGCTTTTACTATACAGGTGGAATTTTAGTAACTTTACAATAAGAATATAATCTGCAATATAATATGGACATTCCCCATTAAAAAGTACAGTAAAAAACCTTTCAAAATGAAACCTTCAGAATTTCAGGTTCAAACCTGAGGAACTTCCAGGTAACTATGAAGTTCTCCTGGCAGGACAGCCAAGCTCAGTTGTCTATGTCAGGAGGCTACAATAATAGTAAGGTAATTTCCTCTAGTGCTAGAGCTAAAGCTGTTTTCTACTGACAACATACTAAAAACCAAAAAGGACAAAGTGTTAAGGAAGGGACAAAAGAGAAGGATGTGGGTGAACAACACTTGAGTGTAAGCCATCCTGAGAAAGAAGTGAATTGCCTACAGGGATTTCAATATAACCATAGATTTTAAATAGATTCTTCTTCTTTTGAAGGGCTTGACCCTCATGAACAATTGAGGTAACGTCAGGGAATTTGCTATTTGAATTTGCAGGTTTTCATCTTAATCAAGCTCCTCCTTCATATTTATCTGAAATTATTACTAAAGAAAACAAGAAAAATGCAGGCAACATCAGCAAAGCAACTAGTTAAAAGAATCCAGCAACTTGAACTGTCATTAGACATTTAAAAAGAATAATAAAATCTTAACTGCAGGAAGATCTTCTGGAGGGGCAGAGCAAAAGTCCTTGCCTTTTTAGAAGACCCATTTAAGCTGCCATCAAAGTAAAGGCAATTTTGACTGCTCATTTATTCAAAATTCATAAATAACATGTAGATTAACTAACCTCCTATTCACACCCACAGTTAATTTACATAAAATATTAAGCAGAATGCTTTTCTACTCCTTGTTTAATTCCAAGCACAAGATGTAAAAACCAGTTAAATTGCACAGTCCAGCCCTTATCTCTGCAAACCTCTATCTGATCAAGAAAATGCTTTTTGGCATCTTCTTCGCTTTTCCCTACTGTCAGTGCATCCCGGATATATTCAATATCCTCTTTGCTGGTTAACTGGGGCATTCCGGTCATTAGCATCATGGAGAACAGGATGATCAGCAGGTTTGTGTGATGTCGAAGAGCTAAATAAGCCTTCACACATACATCCTACAAGAGAGGAGATTTTTTGTTATTTGATGAGGTGAACTGAGAGGGATAGTGTAGGAATTTCACAGGACTCTCGTTAACCAACGCTACTGAATCACTCGAGTACATCAGAGAGAGGAGACCCAACAGAAATGTTCACCTGAGCAGAAACATGAAGCAAACTTCTGCATCTGTCATTTGGTATTCATTCATCACCACACCCTGGGGCAACAGGTACTGTTTTGATGTACAAACTAAAGGCTCTTTTTAATAATATTATATTAATTGCTAAAGCATAAAACCTTAGCTTCACAAAAACTTCAAATTAATTTACCTGTCATATAATCTCTTTCCGTGGCTGTTAAAATAGACAGCAATAATTCACTGTCTTCCTTTCCAATTTGTACGTTCCCATTTAAAGACCGTGGCTGGCAAGTGATACCGAGTAAAGCAGCACCTCCAGGGGACTGTTCTTCATTTTATATATATGTCTATTAACTTTGCAGAGGTGACGGCTTTTTTAATGGAGAAGATTTTTCAGGCTTGCTGTTCTGATAAATTTTTTCATCTGACAGCTCTAGTTTTCAAGCACACTGCCTTGCTGTAGGACTTCTATGTTCATGTACTGTCATATTGGATTCCACAGATTTATTTTTTTTATAGCTTTTTCATTTCCACATATAAGTAATTTGTGCTTAACAACATAACCTTTAGAAGAATGAAAATTCTGCAGCTTGGAAAAACATGCAATGCTTATTAAAAGAATATTTAACGCTAAGTGACTAATACATAAACTGACATTATGTCTTATATTAAATTTATTACTCATTTACTTTTAGAAATAACATCTTAAGGAATACAATGCAAAGAAATCAATCATATATAGAAAAGTGGGCCTGCAATGCAGTAATGTAAAAAGATGAAAAGTATTTCCAAGAAAGTTGTTGCTATTAAAACCAAAGCTGAAGCGATGCTAATTATTACCCAATTAAATATCCAATTTAACCATTCCAGAAATGTACATGAATTTATTAAATAATTCTTAAGAAATCCAAATATTTTCATGTAAAGTTCCACCAAATCTCATCAACCCTCTAGAATAAAGTTTATTTTTGACAAGGTGTATGGTATTTTTCTTCCTTAGAAACAGTAAGAAGTGCCCAAATAATCTGAACATCTATCACTGTTCCTATCAGCAACACCAGGACAACCAACCAGACAGGTTAGGAAGACACTAAGGAAGATGATATGTTGAAGATCTGTCTGTAGGGTTGTTTTTTTCCTATTGCCCGTGCCCTTAAATCTTTCACTCTGTTTCCAAATAAATCCTGTGCTGAAATAAGATCATACTTATGATCTCTGATGTTAGTTTAGTTCTAGTGAAGCACAAGATAAATTGCAATGGTCAAAGCACTATTTGCAACAGAAAACACCATCATCTTATCACAGGGATTAGTTTCTCTCCATGACACCAAGGGGAAAAGTAAAAAAAAGAAATTCTACTTATGTATTATCAACTTCAAACAGGGAAATCTTGTCACAAGTTAGTGTGTGTTTTGTTCCCCTTGAAAGGAATGAAAGCTCTTTATAGTTATATCAAAGAAGGTTTTACATTTCTCTATGGATGATGCATCTCACTACTGCGGGTATCTGAGACAGTAAAACAATTATGCAGTCAAGAACCTGGCATCACTGCATCTCAAAGGCAGTCCTTCCAGGAATTCAAAAGATTTAAAAAATCTGTATCTGCCTGTTACAGTTATTTATTCAGACAGGAACTGAATGGAGTTGTGAATTAACATCTTCCAAGAAAACTAATTTTTACACTTCTGAGAGAGGCAGAGAGAACTAAAAATAACACATACTTATGTGTCAAAGATATGTAGATGTTTACCATGGGATTAAGGAGGAAGCTGCTAACTAATCATAAGCCACAGGCAAAATGAGAGAAGCTGAGGAGAAACCAAAATCCCATTGTCCAATAGACGCAATAAAAGCACAATTATTTTGAGAGCTTGAAACTGTTCTAAGTATTAGTATCCTAAAGGTCAGGCATTTTCATAACACAAAGTGTCCAAGTTCTGTTTATAAATCATCCCTTCCCTGTACAATATACTACAAATAAGTATTTTTCAATTATTAATTGGACACCCTTCTGCTTTCTGTCACCTTTATTTGACAAATACATGAGGATTTGTAAACAAATGGTATAGAAGAATTTGATTAGTACTGAAAATACAGCTATTATCATGTCAGCAGAGTAACGAAAAAATAATGAATTACATTAAATATAATGAATAAAAATGCATTCAAAATCTAATGCAAAAAAACTAGCAAAGAATTTTAGGCAAACTAATCATAGGCAGGTGGGGAAAGCTCAAAAGACTACAAAGATCTTAGATGAGGCCCTCTCAAGGGTTTCTACAAGTAAGAAGTAAAAAAACTGCATGTACATAGGAGTAAGAGAGTTGCATGGGTTTCAGCAAAGGCTGGAAAGGAAATGCCACCACATATGACACTCACAGCAAGAGAAATCTGGACAGTACTAAAGAAGTTGAAAAATTCATAGACGGAACAGAAAAACACTCGTCTTCTCAGATTAAGTCATGCTTAAATACATTTTTTGCAATTAGGACAAAAGACCATCAAATACTGCTTCCTACTAAGCATTTCTACGATGTCATTAATAAACTCTGCCCTCTAATTTTCATTAAACCATCACAATGAAGACAAACAAAAAGGGAAGCAAAATTTAGATTAAGCTTATAGGAATGAGCTTTATTGCTAGTTCCAGAAAAGTTGCCAGGCCACTGACAGCTTTAGAAGTTCACTAATAACAAACTATGCTCTGTTGCAGTGAACTTTGGTCAAAATTATTTGTCTAATTAACCTCTGACACCTGCAACATGAGCTATAGCTAACACATCTGTATGGACTGTATCCAATAGATGACAAAGAAATGCATTTTTTTTAAAAGTAGCTATTTTAAAACATTAAAAACACCAAAGCCTGTAAAAAACAAAGGATTCCTCTAAAGTACAACCTATTTTAATGTAGTTGAAGTACAAATTAATGAGAGACGCTCTTAAAAATTAATGAAGGATAAATGCTGAGACTCTTCCATTAATACATGAATGAGTCAGCAGGCACACTGCATGAATTCCTCAATATTCAGAAACATGATGAAATCAGCCAGTTGAAAAGTGAAGCTGTATTTCGTTTCTTTTTGTACTCTGACCATATAATTAAAACATATTCTTTTTACAGGAAAATATGTGATGCAGATCTTGCTCTGTATTACTGTTTTACTTGTATGGAAGTATTTTAACTTTTTATTGGTGTTTGAGACAGAAAAGCCTTTCAATGTACTACTGGAATAGCAGTTTATAAACAGTATCTAATGCAGCAGAATTGTACATGAACTTACATTTTTTTGGTTGGTATTACTGTTGCCTGTGCTTAAATCATCCACTTAAAATGACCAGGTCACATATCACGGTCACAGTTCACAAAGTTAAAGCACATCAATCACCTTTCATCCGGTTAATGACACCAGTGGAAATGACACTGGCACTATCACGGCATTCCTAAATGTCCACATTAGTGGGATGGTAGCAGTATTTAGAAATGTGTACCAGACTAACAAAATGTGTATCCAGTCAAATCCAGAGTGTATGATGTACGCACGGCTTACAGAAGAGAGGCTATGACCAAAATCACCTCGTATGGCTTTTGGTATTTGGGCTGCTGAAGTAAAGGTCAGATATTCTCTAAAAAGCTGGATGATCCTAACTGATATACTAACACATCACCTCACCGCAGACGCGAACAGGTTGCTAGCCTTCCAATTCTCCGTTAGCACATTTTCACATTTTCAGCTATTTTCTGCTTCCAGAACAGAGGTCTTCTATGAAATTACATGCCTTAGAGTGGTGTTTCAGCCCCATACTTGCACATGGCTTACAGCTGCGGCAACAGTATCTTTCCTGTAGGTAGCACAGCTCACAGGCTTCTCTGAGAGCATGGGCTCAGCACTCCCCTCCCACAGCAAAACCACCCTGCTTTTAAATCTTCTGAGATACAAGCCTCCTTCAAAACACCTGCACTGTGATAAAACGAGTCCTTGCGCAAACCAAAGACTCAAACATCATAACTGGTTTTTTACTTATTTTCAGAAGTCTGGGCTCAAGGATGACAACTGCTTTGCTGTTTGCTGTCCAATCATGTATATCTTCAAAGGGACATATTCACTATCCTTAATTAGGTACTCAGGTTAGAAAACCAGACTCCTTATGAGGACAGAGAGACTGGTTCATCCACAGGGAATCCAGAACATCTAAGTCAGGCTTTTGCTTTGACTCACACTCTGGAGGAGACTTTTTCTTTTGATATTATAGGGAACCTGCTTTCTAAGTCAGGCACTTATTTAAAGTCCCTAAAGGTATGCACAGGAATAACACCCCAGACATCCATTTACTCCTTCCTGCTCAGCCACGCTCTAGCCATTTCATTAAACATACTAAAGAGCATTTTGCTTTGCTCCCTGCTTGGCCAGGTCTTACACAAGCTTGAAAAATAGCAACTGTTTTGGAGGGGCTCAATTTCAAAGAGAAGCTGCAACAGAACAGATTTGTAATACCATTCTTTTCTTTCAGAGCATTGAGTCCATCCACTTCACAAAACCAGAACCTGACACTGCTTAGGGTCACTGCAGCTTTCTATTCAGATGCAGTAGTCTGAGCCCCAGAACAGGAGGGCAGAATCAGGAAGGAATAACACTGGCAAAGCCTGCTGAGGAATGCCTCGCACCTGATCGTACTACACAAAAGGCTCTGCTCAGTGCTATGAGTCTCCTCCAATTGCACAAATACTGAAGCCCTCTACAAAGTATTTTTAATCAAGACAAGAAAGGACAGCCTATCCGGTCTGCTGCTAACTGAATCTTTTCACTGTGGCTTTGTGGATGTTTGAATTCTAGTTCCCATAACCCTACTGATAATTTTTGCTCTTAGCTTGGCCTAAAATATCTTGGAATTGTATTATGATTCAGTAAATTTTATTAACATAATACCCAGCAGCCTAGACCTTTGGATACTAAGGCACTAATGTTCATTTCAGAGGGTAAAAAAATCACTGCTTAATTGATTTGCAGCTAGATATTCACTCTTTACCTGAAATTTATGGAAATGGAGACTTGTCTTCTTTCCAGAAGTCCCCATGACAAACAGAAAATCTGGAGTCAGCACAAAAGGAACTCTTTCCTTATTAATTCCAAGGAAGCTTTTATAATTCCCAAGAATATGACCAAAATCAATATGGAAAAGGTTACCTTTGTAAAGAGAAGAAGTCACAGTTAGGCTCAAATACAATAATCTGCCAAGAACACTTAACTTGTATTGACAATAATTTCAAAACCTCTTTGTTGGGGTATATATGATTACTCTTTAGTTCAGCAGAAAAGACTATTTTCTCTCTCTCTCTCGTTTAAATATATAATTCTGTCCTTTTGGCAAAGTTACTTTTTATTTATCTTTGGCAGTTGTTGAAAACCTGGCAGAACTGCTGTATTTTCTAACCATACACTTAACAGCTTTTCAAAAATCAACCAAGGAAAGCTTGTGCCACAGATCCTTAACAATCAGCTCCCAGAACATCACTACATGGGAAAGGCTGTGGATTATGTTTCAAATACCCATGGTTTCTGGTGCTATCCAGCTCCTTGCCTTCAGTCACTAGAACATGCTTCTTCCTCACAGACCTGCACTAACAATTTCTAAACCACTCTGTACTGTGCAGAGTAAGTTTGCATTGTCACCCTTTGGATAACTTTGAGATTGTATCAGCTCCCAGGAAAGTGATGAAAAACTCCCCTTTTAAGGGTCACTACACCTACAGGACTGGAGTGTGCTGCTGCTCTTCAAATTACTTTATTACTTTCACTGGCAGACAAGATGTATGGATAAAAGAGTATGGTTACTTAAAAACATAGAATTGTAATCGTGGTGCATGTATAAAAAAAGATAAGACATCAAATGATGTAAGGTGAGACTTAACACTGATCCATAAGTGGAATATCCTTCGATGCTCCAGCATTTCAGCCAGTTTTTGAGTCCTACCCATCTACCAAATCTGACACGCTCTGCAGACGTCTCAGACTGAAATCCTTCTGGCTTCTGTTGCTCAAGACAGCTCCTGTTAAAGATTCTAAGGCAAACCTGCTCCTGGCCACAACAGAATAACCTTTCTTCCTCTGTCTCTTTTTCTACTGAACTGTCCCTTATTTTCTGCCAATGGGCACTAATATCGCATTATGTTATATATAATGCTGAAATTAAAGCATTTCCTTGTCTTCTTGTTCTCAAGGACTTCTGGGGAACTTTTTTACTGTAGTCTTCAATTAGCTCATTTCTGCCTTCAGGGCACTTCTCTCTAACCTTCAACTGGTAAAACTTTAACTATAATATGATTAATATTAAATATATAGCCTTCTAACTAAGCTCAAAAGTATTTTCTGTCTCTTAGCATTATGTAAAGACCAATTATGAAGCAAGAGGATCATGAAACTGGAAATGAATTTCTTAGACCAAATAAAACTCCTCCATATGTACTGCTCATTCTGGGGCCCTTTCTGGGGCTTCCAGAGGTCAGTAAAATTAAGGATGAACCAACGTGCAGCAACAGAAATAATTCCCAAAGTTTGTAAATTGCAGTTCTTCTGGGAGGATTGCAACCACCCCACAGACTTCAGTAGCAAAACAAATACATTCCATGTACGCTTATCTTCTAGGATTTTTTACAAAGGTACATAAATCAATTATGTTCCTCAGAGTGAAAATAGTCCAGTAACATCTGAATTCTGACACAGACACAGTTCCACTGAACACTGTCAGAACCACATCCACACTTCAGACAGGTGAATAGCTGTCTGCTTTTTAAAGATTTTTAGCTTTTAGATCTTAAACCTAGACACTAAAAAAAAAAATCAGTTTTACTCCTCATGAGTTAGTTTGTAACAAAGTTGTCCTTGGAAAAGAATGCCATTATGAATGGTAAATAACTAGAGCTGACATGAAGGCCAAAAGGGGTGACTGTACATTTCAATGTCACAGGAGGAGCTGAACTTGTAAGCAATGTTGACAGAACTGGATTGTGTCTCTTCATTCACTGTTAAATGCATTATTTATTAAAATGAAAGATAAATCTAGCGAAGTATAGACAGTTCCCACTTCTTCTATAAAATTATCAAAAAATAACTCACCTGTTTCTGTAATCATAATGTTGTCATTGTGCCTGTCTCCTATTCCAAGTACAAAGGTTGCCACACAGTATCCAGCACAAGAATAAACAAATCTTTCCACAGCTGCCTGAAACTAAAAACAAATCTTAGAGATGTTTAATGCTTCAATGCCAGAAACTAAATTCAGTCATTCTCAAAGTCATATACCCTTCTGTCAACATGTATCTATCAACAGTTAGACAACCTGTCCTATAAAATACACTGTTGCACAGCTGGGATTACTGTGCAAGCAGGGTCTATCCCTTAGCACAAATAAAATAAGCATATAGTTGTTTACAGTTTCTGAGACAAAAAGCTGTCAGAAAGTTCTAGTAGGTCAGCGGACCTACCTAAGCAAAGGAGTTGTGGGCACCCAAACCTGTATTTAAGTCCTCTAAAACCACACTGCCTTTCAGTGTTCTTAGATATCCTTTCAATTTATCCCTCGTGTATCACTTCTAAATACTATGGAGAAAGGAGTCACTTCTAAAGCGTCATGCTTCTCAGCAGCCCTCCTGCCAGCTGGATGCTAAAGGCTCTTTCACAGACACCTGTGGCTGAGTACAGGGAAAATGAATGGATTTTTCAAACTCATGTAACACAAAGACAACCATGTGAGCTCTGTGCTCCTAAGATAGTAGGGTGCATTTGAAAATCCTACTTAAAAATTCAAAGAACTCACCTTCTCTTCAATCATGCATCTTTCCTTGAGCCACTGGTTTAGTATTTCATCCTTAAATGCACCAGTGTTGCCAACAGTACTCTGTTGAATTTTGGCAATTGTTGTAGCATCTTTCACAATTTCGATCATTCCTAGAGAAAACAAGAAAGATGTTATGTTATTAAATTTATATCAAAACATATTAAAAATATGCAAAATTAAATTTAAAACTCTGGGTTTTAAGTCAGCTACAGAAATTCATCGGTTATGAGCAGAAATTTATTTTACAATCAACAGTGAAGTTCTTGCTCATTCCCAGCTGAAACTGGCCAGAGCTTGTAACTAGCCTGGCATCCTAAACTCTTCCAGGAGAAAGTAAAACCTTTTAAAATGGGAAGAGTCAGATGATGAGTGGGGACCCTATGCATAAGACTTTTTGCAAGGAGAGGAACTATCTCCTGGTCTGATCCCCCACAGAAGTCCATGTACCCTTCACATTCTCACCAGCTTCTCTTCAGCTTCACAGATTTGAGCAGCTGAACAGACACTGCAGCATTGCAGCAGCATAGGGATGCAAGCGTGGCTAGAGCTGTGGCAGAGGAACAGATTTGGGCCTCCTGCAATAAATCCAATTTAAGCTTAAGTGTGCATATGCACAGAAAAGTTCAGAAACACTACTACACAGTGAGGTACAGCAGTGGGATTGCTGGTGGAAAGCTCTGGCTGTTGGGGCCCAGAGGTCAGTCCCTAAACTGAACAGATCCTTGCAAAAGCAAATCAGCACATCACAGCAATATGGTGCAGAAACAAGGACTTCTACTGTTCATACTAACATGGCATGCAATGAAGAAGCTAGAGAGAAAAGCAGAAACAGAGGCTGCAACACAACTCTGCCCTGCAATACAACTCTGCACTACAGTCAAGACCAGCAAATGCAGTGTGCCCTCATACTGGGCATGCCTGTATGGCGGAAGGTCAGATTTCAGTTGAACTTATTTGGTAACTGGAAATATTATATTTTCTTCCTCTGGTTCAAGTTCAGTAGTGTCTTCTAGGTAAAAGCCTAGCTTCAGCTCCAGCTCAAAGATAAGCAAGCAAACAGAAATATCCCTTTCTCCCCAAAGTGTTTCAAAGCAGTTTCTCATTTGGTTTCAGTTTGACTCTCTGAAATGGATGTATTTCTATCTATTCACAGTCCTACTCTTGCAATTACTGAATTATGTGCAAATTTTTCAGCAACAGAGTAATGACACAGTAACCTCTTCCTGCCCCTGCCTTCCACACATGGCTGAATTCATAGCTGAATACCCCCTGGAGATATTTCTTCTGCCTTGACAGTGGCCTGGATTTGTTTGTAATAAAACTATTGTGGAAATACGACCTCCAAAACCCATCACCAACACCACCAAATTAAAAAGCTCTGCATTTTGGTCTGTGCTTGTCAAGCGCTTGCTTTCCTCCTGGGAGTGAGCTCCCAATCACATTCCAGCTGTTGAAAAGGCTTACCCGCCTGTGCTCACAAATCTCCCTCTACCGGCCCACAGCTCCTGGATTTCAGGGGAGCGGAGCTGTGGCAGGAGGCATCTGCTGCTTCCCCTTGCATTTAAAACTTCTCCCAGGATAACTGTGCGGATTAGCAGTGTGAAAAGCCCCCAGATTTTAAAGCAGCTGTTAATGAAAACCCTTTTCCGATGATTCTCCACTGCACTGCCAACAGAGTGGTATAAAACCTACAAAGAATGTTGTGCAGCTTATTCTGCCCAAGTAAACAGTTCAAAGGTACATGGTAAAAAAAGTTATCTGCTGGAATAGTACAGCTCTACTGGCAAATCCTTCTAAATACAGACATGCCTGTCAGTAGGTGTGGTTAGCCCTAGGGAAGGCTTCAGTAACCGGAGAGAGGATCTCAGCTGGGCTGTATTCAACTGGGAGGAAGTGGGGCAGTAAGCACACTATGCTATGTGTTGCTGGGGATCTGTGGTACTAAAGCAGGTGACTCTTATACTAAGTGCCAGATTGAACTTCTTAAAATTTGGCAGTGACGCAGCACAGTAAGTAGTGATAATTGCCTTGCAGAGCCATGAACAACATATGGCCGTGTCAAAGGGAGAGAGAATAGGGCATGATCTTTTACCAGTGATACATAGAAGCGGAAGTTCCTCCTACAGAGGTCTATTTGGCGGCACAGCAGAGAAGACGGATGGTTTCCAAAACTGCAAACTGCATCGAATGCAGATGTCTTCAACAGACTGAATAAGCTCTACACAGGAGGGGATGCCAGCCCCAGGTGTAAGACACCAGGCTGTTTCCCCAGGCTCAGTGTAGAATGGGGTACTGTCCTTGTGTCAGCCCACAGGAACTACCCCAGGTTCCACGGTAATATTACAGAGGGAGGGAAGAAGCAGCTTGGAAGAAGATCACATATGAATACTGTGAAAGAACATTTGCATGCCACTACTCTTTGGTTTTGTTCCAGACAAGCATAAGCTCTACATCAAAGTGTCCCACATTGGGAATTCCTAATTTAGGCTGCAGGTATTCTCAGCAAACTGAAGTCTTTATGTAATTAACCATGCTCCTACTGTGGCGCTGAAGAGATGCCCAATTCTTACATCTCCCCCATGTGTACAGGAAAATAAACAATTAATTCCTTGACATAAAAAAATGGGGAGTCAATTAAAAATTCATGAAAGAATAATGCAGTCTGTAACTTCAACATATGAATGCTAGGACCACAGAATTCCTCCATCTTCCTCCATTGTTTTGATACATTATATTGTCTAAGATGATTTTAAACAAAATTAAATTAAATCCTAAAAATCTCTCAAAAAATTAGGTTACCTAAAGCAGAGGGAAAAACCATCCCTCCTTATATTTAGTTAGTATTTTGATATATAATTTTCCATTTCCTTTATTATTAGAATTATATCAATAGAATTTATTTAATTTTAAAACACTTACATTAGGAGAAAGGAAATTCTTTTGTGTCACACTACTAACTATTTTATCAGTGAGTTTGGCTTTTCTGCATTGCTGAGATATCTTGAAGTCAAAAAAAAAGGATGATAAAAAAAATCTATGTGGCAATGGATTTCGGAGAGGAATTACATTACAGATATATATTAAAAAGAGTTCTTAATTTTAGCGGGACTCAGTTCATTATTGCTCTATTCATAAAACAAAATATATTGCTGAAAAAGAACTCAAAAGCTGGACATCATGGGAGACACACAGCAATATTTATATCGTAATTATTTTACTAATCCATGCAATTACTCTCGCACTGCCAGCTACACAGATGACAGGAATTAACAAACTTGCTAATTTTTACACATGTTCAAGCTTTAAGTAAATGGCAGAGCTGTATTTGCTAATCCGTTTCACTGATGTGCTGCTTGTACTAGCCAAAGCATTTTTTCAGCACAACAGCTTCGTTTGGGCACGGCCAATTTTTCTACACAGAGGAGGCTTTCCTCCAGCCCACCGTTCAAGAATTGCTCAGCAAAACTGACTCTATGGCCAATTCTGTATTATCTGGATACTGGGAAACTCTGCAACGTGGACGTGCCAGGGTACGCGATCTATGAAAATCCAACCGCCAAGAGTCAGTTCGGAGCCATCAGGGTGAATAAATTATGGCACGGTTTGGCACGTACGGATGTAACCGGACTCTTGCAGAGCTGACCAGGCTGCTCTGCTGTGGCGGGTCGGCCCTGGCCGGCTGCCAGGTGCCCACCGGGCGGCTCCCCGCGCCGGGGGGGCTGGGACGAAGGCGGGAGGCGCCCGGGTCGGGTACGCACCGGGGGAGGCGGCCCAGCGGTTGCCCTCACGGGCAGAACAGACTCCACTCGGGGAAATTAATTTATACCCAACCAAATGGGAGGGGGATAATGACAAGTAAAAGCAAATCTTAAAAATACTTTCTCCTCACCCCTCCCTTCTTCCCGGGCTTAACGTTACTCCCGAGTTCCCCGCCTCCTTCCCCCGAGGGGCACCGGGGGCCGCGGCCGGTCCCTCCGCC
>JAVJGI010000060.1:92186566-92201618 GCA_035590275.1 Ibycter americanus
ACAATAAGGTCTCCCTGGAGCCTTCTCTTCTCCAGGCTGAACAACCCCAACTCTCTCAGCCTTTCCTCACAGGAGAGCTGTTCCATCCCTCTGATCATTTTTGTGGCCCTCCTCTGGACTTGTTCCAACAGGTCCGTGTCTTTCCTGTGCTGAGGACCCCAGAGCTGGATGCAGCACTGCAGGTGGGGTCTCACCAGAGTGGAGAAGAGGGGGAGAATCACCTCCCTCACCCTGCCAGCCACGCTTCTTTTGATGCAGCCCAGGATATGGTTGGTTTTCTGGGCTGTGAACACATATTGCTGGCTTATGTCCAGAAAATGAAGACATTTCAAAAGCTGCTATCAATTTAAGAAAGTCAAGCCAAAAGGATTACCTGAGAACTCAAAACACAAATGTTACATCTATCCTAAAGGCTTTTAGAAAAGAACTACCCAGCAGTGCCAGGTGACTAGTGTGGTATCATTTCTGGTAAAAAATAAGTAAGTCTGACAGCAATATATAGGAGCTAGTGAGTGGACTTTATAATCAGCCATCTTTAAAAAAACCCAACCAAAACAACACCCAAAACACACCAAAACCAAAAACTCCCTAGGCTGTAGTAACTTGGGTTACAAAACAGCTTTCTAAAATGTTACTATTGAATTCCTAGACAAATCCAGCTTTATTTCAGTAAGTCTCCTCATTGTAATATAATGTAATTTGAAAATTGTATGCCAACCAATTGAAGCTAGCAAAGATTAGGAATTAGCTGATTTTAAAACGCAAGTGAAGGCGCTTGCTAAAACAATTTTCAAGTTGATCTGGCTGAAGAACAAAGTACTATGCATTTTAATAGAAGAAACAGCTGCATAGACACATTCTTGGGAGACAAATCATCTAACAGAGAGTGGTGATGAAAGCAGATAATCCTATGTAACATTATGATCTTAAGAAGTTATTTATTATTACTCGCTATGTTCAAACATAAGCAAAGAAATTTAATGGAAAATGAAAGAAAGTTTGACAGCATGATGCTACTGGACTGGTACTGACCTAACAGGAAAGAATTCTTCTAAAAAGTCCACAAATACCGGAGGAAGAGAAATATATACAAGAATTAGATGAGGCTGCATAGCAGAATGAAATGAAACCGTCCAAAACATTCAGATTGAAAACATAAACAACTATGAACATTAGAAAGGGGGGGGGAAGCAATAAAGAAGAAATTTTAGGATATACATTTTTAAAAATGTAAGAAGTACAGAGTGCCTGTAGGAAAAATCATATCCTCAATAATCTGAGAATAAATTAAATTAGATATAGCATTAGTAGGACACTCCACAGTTTCAGGAAGCCTTATTCAGTGAAAATGTCAATTATATAAGTCAACTTTCAATGTTCTGCTGTATGCTACATACAAAGATTCTTTAACTTCAAAAGCTGGTGGGTGTTAATGTGATTGCTTTTTCTTGAAACTTTTCTTCTTTGCCCACATATCTTTCAAAGATAATGTATTATGGAAACCACGGCTGTTACAGACATGTACATCTGCAAGGCTGTGAAGTTTCTTTCCAACATACAAGATTCTGACCAAATACATTTAGATAATATAGCATTTTAAGATAAATTTTAGAAAGTTGTTTGGAAAGAATATTTTATATGGGCATTCGGTAAGACCCCTAACTCACGCTATGTGGTAACGTTAACTGGTATTACATTATATATTGAAGAATAAATGCGTATTTCCTGAAAATTTCTTTTGAAACACCATCACAGCCACTTCTGCATAACCAGAGTGGAAAGGCTTTCCAAACCAAGGATTTCCTGGCCTGGAACATAACAGGCTGAACATGCAGGAAGAGCTGGTCTCTCTGCAGCTTTTAGAATTTGAATATTGTCATATGTCTTCTCGCATTTACTCCCAACATCAAGCAACTAACGGGAATGATGACAAACGAGCTTTTAAGGAAGGGGGGCGGGGGGGGGGAGCGGCAGAATAAAGGCAGGCAAAACGCAGAGGTAAACAGACATTGCATAACCTTACTGTGGCTTCCAAAACCTAGAAATAACAATACCACATCTGTGTCTCACAGGACTCCTATTCAGCATATCGCAAAGCCCCAAAGATATGCTGATCCATCAGCTACTTTTGTGGCATAGCAGAGGCTGTACTAGACTCCTCCCCAGTCTTCTTGCCAAGAGTCTTTTAGTGACTGCTTAGGGTAAGGCCGTGTTTCTTGGCAAGTGTCACTTTTCCTCTTTATTTCCCATTAATATTTGCGTCCCGGTTGTTTCTTTCTTCAGTGCTGGCAGTCAGCTAAAGGTTATGTACAAGAACTTAGCTGTTTCCAATTTTATGGCATGAGGTTCAAGAAGATAAACCAAAGCATGGGAAAGTACTGGGTGTCTTTAACATTGATATTCTTCCCCTTTTGGGGTGGAATGAGCAAACAAATGTAGTATTGGTTCAATCACTATTAACTTATTACATTGGCATTTTAAAAGAAGTAATAATGATGCCCTTTGACAGTAATTTATCCATTAATTTTCTAAATAAACAGTACAATTTGCTGCCTAGATTTGTACACCTAAAGAGAAAAAACAGTATTATTACAAACAAAGAAATGCCTGTTAGCAAATACCTTGAGAAGTGACATCATACTTCTCTGCAGAAACTGATTTTATCTCCATTGTGACTTTATGCAGCAATTCAATTACTTGGACCTGCTTCATGAAATCGTGTAGCATTGCTTTTCCACAGCCCCTAAGATAGGCTTCTAGGATGACTGCAAACCTCTGCTGGTAATGCATGGACTGGGCAATCTCACTTCTTAAGAACCAAAACAAGAAGTGACCAATTCTTTTGTTCTAGAGGTAAAGAAAAATACTACAATCAGCACTCATTTCTTGACAAAGGGTTTTAAATAATGCCATAACTTCAGCGTAAGCTGGCTGCATTTTGAAGTACTTACTCTCAAACCACGTTTTAGCAGAAATCTGGCTAATGCGCTGTCATGATATGGCTCAAATTTCACAGCCTGAGTAATACAAGCATAGAAGACATGTTATTAACACATTTAAGATCCCATTGCACTTATACTTTACCGTTGACATCTAGAGAACACTGCAGCAGGAGTAGAAAATGTGTAACAAAGCAGGTCCTTTGAGGAAACAAAGTCAAAAAAAACAAAGCAAAGCTTCTTTGTGTCTGATTCAAGAAGCACTTTTTCTTTGCAACAGGTTATTTTCAGGCATATTATTAATGACAAATAAAGCAACGCAGAGAGTTGCTAACCAGCGAGACTGATTCGAGCATAGGAAGGCATGTGAACAAAGCAACATCATTCTCAGGGCATAGCAAAAACCAACAAGATCAGAAAACAGTTTGCAGTCTGACTGACACTGTGAAGGCTTAAAAAGACTACTGGCAAATGAAATGATGTATTGGTAATCACTCTTTAATACAAATTTTCAGTAATAAAGCACTGAGTTTTGACATCTGCCACTTTGGGACTGGCGTGCCAGGGTTCACTGCTGGCTTCCCCAGCAAGCGTGCGATACTGGAGCAGTATTTTGGAGCACCTAATGTGGCCTTTAGCCCCTAACTGAATGACAAAACAGAATAAAGGCTCTGATACACATCCTATATTAATGGAGTACAATTAAGAGGAAAACTTGACCGGTGGGGTTTTTTTAATGACTTGTGAGCAGAGATATATTTTTTCTCTTCCAACAGCCACTCCCCTCTACCCAAGCTCACAGATACTTCCAAGCTAGTGCCAAAAAAGGGTGGAAACAAAAAGTCAACAACTTTTTCTAAGTGCCAGGATTGGGGTTTTTTTGCTGTTATTCTCTCCCCCACCCGCAATAACCAAATGAATTGGACTACCAAAAAACTATAACACTTCCAGGTATTGAGCTGTGCCAGGGAACTTGTCCACTTCAAGTATTTTTTCCAGCAGTTCCTTCCCTGTTGCTTGAGGGACTCAAGTTTATAAAAGGTTTCTATTAAGATTAGTGGCAGAAAAAAGGTATGCATATATATCTCATGGCAAGAAAAGAGAAGTAAGAAGCATACAGTCTCTGGAACAGTCACAAAATCCCTGTTGTGGACTGAGGGGGCCTGGTGAATGGCTTCAGGTTCTGGAAATAAGAGTGCCAGGAAGCGGCAGTAGGGAGATTAAGGGAAAACAAAGGGATGTGCAGAGAGCTGGGTGCATGTAGTATGCTCCGCTTTCAGAAGCAACAAAGTATGCAAACCTCTAGCGATAGTTATTCAACAGAATATAATGGCTCTTTCAAGATCACTGTGGTCTGCAGCTTGCAAAGAAGCAACCGAGCCATCAACAGAGGTCTACTAAATTTATCAAACAAATTATAGGGTTTTATAAACTCTTAAAAGTACTGCAGCACACAGTTGTAGTTTTTATTATTAAAATATCAACACTATTTCTGAAATAGTAAATTGTCCTATGGGTTTATTCAACAGAAAAGAAAAAAAGGGGAAAAAAAAGCAAAAAAAACCCCCAAGCTTTTACAGCCAAATTTCTAGAATGAACCAACTTACAAAAATGTTACAAAGACTTGTTCTTTCCAGCTGCTGGCGAAGAGACAGACAGGAAAGCCAAGCACCAAACTTGCCCTTCTACAGTTTCATAATTCTGCAAGAACTGTCTTGACCGTCTCTGCAATACTGCTTTATCTCCCCAAGCAACACCATCTTATTTAGGAAAGATAACGAGAACTCATAAACGTAAACTGATTTTGAAATACATATATCCTTCTACTTTGTGTATGACATTATGAGATACAAGGCATTTTTAACAAAAGTTATTTTTCACAGCAATAAGGCACCCAAAAGCAATAATTATTACA
Organism: Ibycter americanus; assembly: GCA_035590275.1. Taxonomy (NCBI): domain Eukaryota; kingdom Metazoa; phylum Chordata; class Aves; order Falconiformes; family Falconidae; genus Ibycter; species Ibycter americanus. The sequence continues at coordinate 92,191,421 of JAVJGI010000060.1, forward strand.
TAAATTCAAACAGATCTGCTTACAGTTCCAAGAAAGCCTACTAAAAAACTCATCCTGGTGTATACTTTGCTGAATGTTCTTGGTATATATCCCTGAAAAACAATTTAAGAATGAAATACAGCCAAACAACCGGCCATTGCTTCAGAACAAAACCTCATTAGATTAAGGTTGCAAATGTATTTTAACATAATATTAGAAAAATGTATGATGAGCATCCTTATTATGCTTAAGTTTTAGATATAATTATTTCAAGTCGGTCACATTTTTCTTTTTTTCTTCCTTTTATTGCCCCACAAAGTCAAATATCAACATTTGAAGAGCAACAATAAAAGCTAGCCACTAAAACATGTCTGCTGGCACTCCATCAGGTCCCTGCACATACCTTTTCCTTGTCAATTCACCAGAAGAGCTTTACTCACTGCCATATACAACCAGTACAGTCGTTGGTGTTTGTTTAAAAATAGATTGTGTTGTACTTTAACTATCCTATCCATGTTTTATCAACTGCACAGAGAACAACAGATCTTTATAGAAAACTCAATAGGTTTATTTATGGCATGGCTGCTTCTATTTGGGATAAACCTGGAGGGAAAGAAAATGTTTGATTTCTAACTCTACTGGGAGGTAAAATGGGAATATCCTTTGCAGAGTGAAATAAGCCATAAAGCTTTCATGAAGGCATGCATGTGAAAAGTGATGACTGTTTGCAGAAGAGGCATCTCAGATGCGTCCATTAGAGCAGAGGAATGGCTGACATCGATTCTCCGAAAAATTTGGATTTTCAAATACACTGTGGTACCAATATATTTGCTGCAGGATGCTGATGGCCTGTGCTCTGTTGTTAGCCAAAGAAGGAAAGACAAGGAAGCAGCAGAGAGGTAAAAGTTGGGATCTAGTATTTTTTTTCCTTTTGGGGGATGGCAATCTTTTTATTTCTTACTACATGTCTTACTAAAAATGCAGTTAAGCTACTATGATTTTATGGTACAGTAATTTAATTTACTGTTAGAGAGATTTATTTTTAAAACTCTCCAGATCTGTACTTCCTGAAAACAAATAATTCAAAAAAAAATATGGTAAAAACCCCCAGTATTTCCCTCATTCTCTCAGGCACTTTGATATCAACGAATCACCATTCCAAACTCCTAATTTGGATATAAAAGCGAATAAAATTGCTGAGCCACATGTAGACAGCAAAAGCTCACAAGCCAAGCACATATATAGCAGTAGCTACGTGGGAGGCCCAATGAGGTAACCGTAGCAACTCCTTCGGTTAATGCAGAAGTGCATAAATTCTGCCTGGGGAGCCTAATCTTCAGACAAGTAAAGTCAAGACTAAGAAGGCTTTGTTTAAAGCACTACTGAAGTGCAGCAAAATCTGAAATATTAACTTCATTTTCCTGGGAACCCGGGCTCTCTCTGAACCCACAGAAATTAAAAGCCCAATCCCGCAGTTTCCCTGGCTGCAGCAGTTCCTTTTTTTTTTTTTTTTTTAAATTTTGAACGCCAATTTTGTCCTCTGATTCTCCAAAAAAAAGTGTTTCCTGCTCTGCAGGGCAACAGCCCTTCCTTGCGAACCAGTGCCCTGTCAGGTGTGGGAAGCCTGCGGAGTTGCCTGCTTCAGGGGATGCATTTACCAGGAAGAACTGCAGGGTTACACCTTTCATCAGGCATCAGACGCGACTGTACCATTGATAGGCTGCCCAGCTCTGGCACGGTGTTGCAAAAAAGCAAACAAACTAATTTTCTTGTATAACTTATATAAACCTTCCTGATGTTTCATTGGGAAGTGCTTCAAATCGATACAGTGGTGATTCGTTGCCATTAAAAACACAAGTTTTCACCCAACTTCCCAGAATGAATTAATTTTACTATGGAGTCCTAGCAACACTTTATTTACTTTTTAATATTTTTTAGAAGTTTCTAGTTAAATTTGGTGCCCTTACAAGTACAAAACTGAAGTCACTGCAATATGCTGTGCAACTACACAGTTATTCTTGACCTAAAACCCAACCCCAGATTGTTCTTCAGGCCTTACCCATGTCAACATCTGCTTTTACTTTCTTTCTGTCTACACTCTTTCTAAACTATTGCTACAGCCGGTCAACAATTCTTCACTGCTGTGTGATTCAGACCTGATAAGAACAGAATTAGAGACAGCACAGTTAGGCTTTGCTCCCATCATAACTGTGCTAGTGTTGACAATTTCCAGAAAAACATACTACCGTAAATGCAAGATACAAACTGTAAGACACAAGGCAACAGTAACATAAAAATAACAACACAGGCAAAAGGCGAAATGTAGAAAGTGTGTTTTGGGTTAATTTGGTTACTACCACTGCTTTGACTAAACACCGGAAACTTCAAAACCAGGGATTACTAACTAGACATACTAAGAGGGGAATGATGATGGGGTCATGCAAACGTTCCCAGAAGGCAGACTTCAAGCATACAAATACACCTTACCTGCACAAGCTGTAAAAGATAATGAAGAACATCATCATCTTCTAAACTTTCCAGTTTTTGAACTGCCATTGCTCGGACATTTTCATCCGAAAAGTTACAGTCCAGAAGTTGCATTGTGAGTCCAACATCTAAAGTGCTTTGATCCCAAACCTCCTTTTTAGCTAGCAACTGGTATGTTTTGGCCACTATTTCTTGTTGTCCCCATTTCACAGAGCTAAGCAGCTTAGGATATGCCTTGGGGTGCTTTATGCTTTCATATCTAAAGTGCCACAACAGTTCTTTGTCCTCAGGAGAAAGTGGATTAAGTGGGTCAGTTGCTATGATCTCTTCAAGTTGCTTGCGAAGCTGGTTGGGCATTTCAGCTCGTGTCCTGTCCCCTTGGGTGTCTGATGTTATCCTGTGCTTGGGCAAAGCAATTGGGTGACAATATTTGTCCAGCACAATAGAGATAGCCATTGAGTTTTCTTTATCTGGGTTAGTTGCTGATGTGAGTTTGTCTGCATTGATACTTCCTTGTTCTTCTCCCTTGCCTGGAATTTTCCACATGTGGAGCACATACTCCCCACTGCGTAGCAAGAAACGGTGATCTATCAACAGAAGATTTACATAATAGAGAAGCTGAGTTTTGCATTTGGAATCAGAGTTGGGGGACTCATGTGACTGAAGGCTGGTCTTTGTGGACAGCCCCTGTGCTTTGCCACAGTATATCTGAAGATTCAGGAGTGCTCCTTTAGGCAAATCTTTGATTTTGATATCAAACTCCAACCAAATATTCCACAGAACCTCCTCAGTAAAAGGCTTTGATGAAGTCCTCCTCTGTGAAAGGAGCTGCTGCCCATGTTGAATGTTAGCCTCCACAAACACAGTAAGATCAGTATTTCTTGGTAAAACTGGGATATCAATGCCAATTATTTTCACCCTAAATTTCCTATTACAATCCCACAAAGAGATAGTGAAGACTCTCTCATGATCTTTTCCATCTATTGTCAATTGCTCATGATAACCTGTAACTCCTGTACAGTCATCCACCAAGGGCCACTCTTCCTTCTGAACCTCATCCTCACTCGGGTCAGGGGGATTGTCTAAGACGAGGTGGATTTCTTCCCCATTCTTAAGGCACTGTCTTATCCAGTGAAAATCTTTGATTGGTGTCTCTCCAGTAATGTACTCATCTCTGCCACAGATCCTGAGAACAAAATCCAGTTCACTATGATCTTCAGGAATGTCCATCAAAGACTTTTTCTTTGCCATTTTTGTGAAAAAGCTGTGGAGAATCACATCTGGAGTGTCATCTATTGACACTTTAATTTTTTGGCTAGTTGTTCCTCTATGTATGTTTATGAAAATGTTATTATTAGTGATCTTTTTAAATAAATATTCTGGGAGTGGCTTAGATGTAGTCCATGGGTGCATTGCATACAATTTAGGATCTCTACAGGCTACCTCTATCATTCGTGGAGTGACTAATCTGCGACGGGTAAATTCTAGTTCATCATCATGCACATTGCTTACATCAGTGACATCATAACCAATTAAATTGTTAAGTTGCCGCTGAAATTCCTGAACTTCTTCTGATGGTTTCTGTTTCTGGACAACATAGATCTTGCCTACCTTTTTCTGTAACACTTTCCAGTACAGTATGCAGTCCAACGTCTGTAATACTTGATGTTTATCATAAATTTCATACCACTGCCCTTTCTTCTGGTACTGCAGAATAAATTGATCTGGGGTGAATGCATGGTAGAAGTCTGTGGTTTGACTCATCTCTATTGCACGCATCCAAATCTGTGCTTTCATTTGCTCAACCGTACAGTTGCCAGCTATTTCGAGTAACATCATTTCCGGTACTTTAGTATGTTTGTTGCTTGTAGGTAAAATGAATTCAATGGATATCAGTTCCATTGATGACAAACTACTCGATGTACAATGAGGTTTCATTCTTCTTCTCCTTCGTTTGTTTTCCTCTCTCATAACAACAGGCTGTTCATAATCCCCCAACTCCATGCCAGAAGAAATCTAGCAAAACATACAAATACTTAATCACTTTCTCATTTACATTTTTCTTTACTCTTATTTTTTAACTCTTCTTAATTAAAATCACAGGCCAGTCAGAATCCTACTATGTATATGCTGTTTATATTTCCCCTTATTTTCTGGTCACAAATACTTGATTTACGTAAACCACCTCAGATGTAATCTATTCAATTCAATACCAAATATTAAAAAAACCAAAATACCAACCCTCCAATGATTTAATAATTAAAACAGAGCTCTTAAACAGCCCTCCCAGATTTCACTGAGGATAAAAAGTCTGACTATATTTCCTCCATAATGATCTGTTCTTGCTTCTGTTTGCTGAAGCACTGATTATTCTGCTGTCTCATCTGTTTTGATGGTATTAACTTAAGTGTATTTTCATAGAAATCAAAAGACACGCTAGAGTCTATGAGCAGAAAGCGATCCTACCAAGCTCCAGGAAAGCAAAAGATCAAGCAATTTATTTGCAGACTGGACAGAGGTGAGCCTACTCCCATATTCCTCTGCCTTTCTTTTTTAGTGATGAGGAATCAGGACTTACACCAAAAAAAGCCCTTAGGATTCAAAAGTCAGGGACTACTTCTGAAGACAGATCACATGCCTCTAAATTCAAATCCATAGATATGCTTCTTTTAAATAAATCAACTCACCAGACTGATAACATCCATCCATTTTAAAAGTAAATACTTCAAGTATAAACCAATAGTTTGTTACAGAAGAAAAAACTCCCAAGCTGATGCTGATTTATTACCCTATACATCAAATCACACCTAGAACACCTGTAAAACAACATCAAACAAGAATGGCCTACCTTATCAGCTTTCAGTAAACAAAAAATACTGTTACAGTTAATCCCCACTGAACAATGTTAAAGTGGAAATTATTCACTGAAAGCTTGGAAGAGGAAGGCAGCACTGACCGAGCATGGTTGCACAACCTAAGTTACAGAAACACACTGAACTTTTCCAGACCACGCTTTTTATACACAAAATCTTTCTCTAACTGCTGGAAAAACTAAATCCAATGTACTAATGCCTTAGCAGATAACCAAACAATAAGATAAAAATGTAAAAGGTTAAACTGAAACAAAATAGCATGCTAACTAAAATTCTTTTTTCAAGTTCCGGAAAGCAACGACTGTAGATGCACCACCTCAATAACTGACAAAGAACAAGGAAATATTACCTGCTTATAAAATAAAGGCTGAATTGCTGAAGAAGATTCATTTGCTTTATATCTGAAGTTGCTATATTTTTAAAGGAAGATCATTCACAAAAAAGAAATTCTTTGTTTAAGTTGTTCTGCTTTTCTTGCTCGCCTTCATATCCAGATGCAAAGGAAGTGCTGCACTTACCAGGAAGGAAGTTTTAACCAAGTTGATTATACATATGATTGCTCGTTTTAAAAAAGTCAGAATGCTTTTCCTGTTACAACATTAAAAATACACTAACAGTACACCAGTTTAATATTGACACACATGCATAGAAGACATGCCTAAAGCCTTTTAAAAACACCTATGAATTACCCAGGCAATAAATCTAATGAATCCAAATAAAACATTCAAAAAACAATATATTTGGGAGAGACTAACTACTTTATAAAAGAGTTAAATAAAAATAGTAGATAAAAGACAACTAAATCTACAATGTTTCCTGATTTTTATTTTCATGGTGATAGCCCTTTGAGGTCTCCCAACTTAAATTCCTTCGAGTTTTTTAAGCCAGTCTCTGTACAGGCATCACAGGGAGATGGTATCTGCCAAGGATCTTGCAGGGTAACCTCAGCAATAGAACTGCTGGGTCATCTTCCTCCCAGTATTTTCAACTCACCCATTTATGATTACAAACACACAGCGAAATCCACTAAAAATGACGTTTTAAGATTTGGGAAGAATTTAAACTATGGCCTTTAAACCCTAATCCCTGTGGTTAACTACAACCTGAAAAGCTGTTCCTCTACTAAAAAAAATCCCCACAGGAAAAAATTGGAAAACATGTACAAATCAGAAAGAAAAGACAGAAAATCCTCTGATAGTATCCCTTCTCCTTATGACTTTTCCAGTGAAACACTGACCATTTTGAAGAGCAGTAACACATCCTACAGCAGTACACAGCCTACAAAAATGATGATTCTTGAGAAGGGAAACATCTGAAACAACGGAAAGGTCTTTTAGCAACAGTGAAGTGGTGATGTATTTGTTTTGTTGTGTTTTTTTAACATATGCATGCTTCCTATCTTGTAAGACACCTTTCTTATTAAAAAGGATGAAAAAAACCCCCCGCTCTCTGCATTGGCAAAAAAATCTGATAGTCTCTTACCTGCCTCCAATATGCTGCTCACAACCTCTGAAATTTTCAGATTTTGCCAGAGTTATAAAACCAGAAAATACCCTCCACCATAGATGTAGCTTTTCTTTCTCAGAGCATCATTTTGCTTCTCAGCTAAGACTGACTTCTTTTTAGAGGTTCTTTTTCTCAGGAAGTGAGTTTGGGGAAAACACACTCGGTCGTAGCTCCCTCTACCTTTTAGAACCAGTATTTGAAACTTCTCAAGGAACTGGTGAAGTTGCCCCGAACATTTTGTCACTGCCATGAAATTTACCCATCTTGACCAAGACATTTCCAACACTCATCCTCTGCATACGTGCAGCCTGTCAGCATTCATCAGCCACAGTCTCTGGGGCATCTCAGCACTAGACACCACTTTCCTCTCTGGTCCTCCTCTCATCTGAAAAAAGCACTCAGTTGCTGGAAAACTTGAGCACCTGTAACCTCCACGGCAGTGCCCAGGATGATGGAGAAGATGGAAGCAGCCAGTTTCACATAAAAAGGAAAAGGAACTGGAGGGGTAGGAAAAGAATAGGAGCAATACTGAAGGGGAAAATGTATTTTGCAAAACCTGTGTTTTCAGATTTGACTTTGGAGAGTTTGACTTTGAAGGCTTTTTCAGAGTCTGCCTTTTGAAGTATAATCTCTAAAACATGTAATATAGTTACTTATTTTTCTTCAATTAAATATAAGTAACTAGCAGTAAGGGTTTTTTTCATGCCAACAGGCTACACAGATTTTTTGCAAATATCCCTCATTCTAAAAGTTGCTGTGCTGACCCTATTAAGTAAACCTGGACCAACTTCATTGGGTTTTGCCAGACCTATGAAAGCATACTGATTTAAAATGTCCTCATCTTGCCACCATGTGCTATACACTTGAAGATCAATTTTTCAAACACATATACACACAAATATTCCATCTCCTGCTAAGCTATTCTAGCACTACACCATTGACCAAGACTATCAAGACAATCAAAGGCAGCAATACTACCTCATACAGCAGACAACTACTCTGTACGCTGCTCAAGAAATGTAATTGTTTGACACTCTTATCCGCTTAAAAAGACAGGTAGAGCAATATTGTGAAAGGTTCAGATATTCCCCCTCAAACTGCAGCAGATGCAATGCAAAATGTGTGACACTTGTGTAACTGCCCATACAAGACTGTCTCTTCTCCCACAGTCATTTGGGCTGTGACCTGTCATGTCTAGTCCAATCCAGTCCAGTCCAATCTCCATCTCCAGTTCAGCTCTGACCCCTTTTCAGCAGCTTTAGAAGCCACTTCTTGGAGCCATGATTGTCTCTAATCAGTCTCTGCAATGACAGACATAAAAGTGTCCCCATTTGTAGGGTGACACCGAATTGTATCTGTTTTTTACTAATCGATGTGTAGGCATGGCAAGACTGTATTTCCTTATGGATATGCATCAGAAAACTTTGATGTTTATAACGGAAAATCATTTAAAAGAACTTCCTAAAACCTTTGTCATGCCTAAGCATTACTTAAAGAGTATTGACACTTCCATATGCCTACTGCAACAACACCACAAAAAAATTTGAAAAATCACTTTTTAATTTATAATTCTGATAAGCCTCATCAACTCTGAATTTCCCTGTATTACAACTGTTGTACCACTGGTCCATGAATCCTGATGGGATGCAATGGAGCAGGAGGAGGTGGGCCTGTAAAAGGTAGCTAAGACAAGCAAACAGGCTTGCCTTTGTCTTCAGTCACGTTCCTATCTCATCACTCAGGTCAGCAAACTGATCATAACAAGAACAACAACAAAATTTGGTTAATTTTCAGCTGGATCAGTTCCTTGATCTGACTCATCACTGGCAGGAGTGGTATGGCAGGGGAGGGAAGAGAAGGGAAGGGAATGGAGCCAGCGCAGTTTACCGTAACTGAGACTGAAACATAATTCACAGCAGGATTAGGAGATAAATTCATGAGTAAACTTGTTAAATGATTTGAAAACACTGGTTGAAAGGTGCCTTAAAAAGACAATGTGTTACTATCATTAATTACTTCGCATATTCTGCTACAAAAAATTCCAGATTATCTGTCAAGCTTCACTGCTTTGTTAGGACTGTGTTAAGAGTTTTACCAGTTACTTATTCTTCACTGGTTATTTCAATGCTTATTCTATATTAGTTTCTGCTTCTGCTTTAATCCACTAGGTGAAAACCTTATTTTAAAGTTATTCTTTTCACTTTTTGTCAAAAAAAGTGTGGACTTTCCCCCGGACAACATAACCTGCCAGAAAACAGGCACTTCTGTTGGAGTAGGAATCACTTCGTGCACACATTATGCAAACATAATAATGATGCGTTTACATTCACAGTTTCAAAGTTAACTTTAAAGATAAATTAGAAAAAGAACCAGCACGATAATGACCATGACATGACCTGAAGTTTTCCAAGCAGCATACCGTATCTACGTAGCAGCACTGTCCTGTAGCAGAGGACTGCTTTGCATTTGCTGGGTAGGAGTACAATGTATCTTCCCTGCATCTAGGATGATCCAGTGCTGAACCATGCAGGCAAGAAACGCTAAGCACGAACACAACAGTGAAAACCACTTTGCTCAGTTCTTTTGTCGAATCCTCTAGCAACTAGTCGCTCTCATGGGAATTAAATCAGAGCAGGTTCCCATTAGCAAGTAAACTTCACGGATAATACAGACACATTCTTCATCAAAAAATATACAAATCAGGAGATAGAGCTCAACATCTTGGTCAGGAGGTTCTCGAGTCAATCAGACCCCTGTTACGGCTGTAGTATTTTCAGGACCCCCCTGCCTTCACTACGGACCTTTGCATATTTTGGTTTCTGCAAGAGATACCTATGTGGGGGCACTTCTGGAACGAACAGTAACTTCTAGCTGGTTCCGAAAATCTGGGTAGGGATTTTGGCAAAGCTCTGGTTAACCTGAGTTACACAAGTGACCGGGCGATCTGCCTCCAGCCGACACTTCACCGGGCTCCAGGCAGGGAGACGGCAGCTGTGGCCGACACCAGCTCCCGAATGCCCTCGGCTGCTATTTCAGGTGATTTGTGGGGGGGGAAGGTTTTACGGTCTACACGTACTGGATAGACACAAGAGGTTATTATTTGTTGGATGAGGAAACACAGCTATTTATTGTTTAAAACCCGCGCTGTAGCAGGGATGACTCATGGATCGTAAGGCCCGTGGGAACTGCCACCGCTGCCTAGCGTGCTCCTTGGCTTTGCACTGCTTCACCCACCGTGCCGGCCGCTCCCTCGGCGGGTCTCGCACCACACCGGTAACTCCGGCATGGGCCTGGATGTCAGGGCAGCCGGGCGGCGCGGAGCCAAGGGCCGGGCAGCACAGGGGCGCGGCGCT
>JAVJGI010000060.1:92213160-92224403 GCA_035590275.1 Ibycter americanus
GTGTTCGGCCATCCCCAGGAAAGCAGGGCTCCATCATGCGTAACGGTTACTCGGGAAGACAAACACCATAATGCCAAATGTCCCCCCCTTCCTTCTTCTTCCCCAGTTTATATACTCAGCATGATGTCATATGGTATGGAATACCTCTTTGGCCAGCTCGGGTCACCTGTCCTGGCTGCATCTCCTCCCAATTTCCTATGGCCCCCCCCAGCCCTCTGGCTGGCAGGGCCCAAGGAACTGAAAAGTCCTCGATTTAATATAAACATCACCCAGCAACAGCTAAAAACATCAGCACGTTATCAACATTGCTTTCGCATCACAGCCAAAACACAGCACAGCACCAACTACTAAGAAGAAAATTGACTCCATCGCAGGTGAAACCACGACAAGAGCACAACAACTTATTTCCAACAGGGAGAGCTGTAACTCACTGGGAGCCTCTGTGCAAGTGACTGCTGAGAGATGTGGCTCTTGGGCATTCACTTGTTGGGCTTAAGCTGAAGAAAAGGCTGCTGTGAAGTTTGTTTTCTCCCAGAGAAAAGAAAGAGAGAGAGGAAAGCAGAGAATCTGGTTGTTCCCATCTTAAAAGAGGAAATATCTGCTGTTTGGCTTTCTTTGGTTGGAGGGGGTGTAGCTTGCTGACACGCTCAGCCTTGGACTTTCCACATGGGAATGCTCCTGCCTTCAGTCTGTTCCTGCCAGACACGGGAACAGCACAGGGAGATGAGCTGTCCTACGTGGGGGAACAGGTCTTACCATGCTCAATGACTTGGTAGTGATGGGAGAGCGTATGGCTGGCCACAGGCAGGATGGTTCTGCCTACCACACTGGTGAAGCCAATGTCATCTGTATTGCTGCTGCATGCAGTCACCTCCAAAACACCTATCAGGGAAAGGAAGAAATTTTTGCACAGAGGTGGGGTTAAGGCATCCGTGATATAGAACAGGTAACTAGGAGGTAAATGACTCATAGTGGCTGGGCAGGGATGGTAACACAAAGAAAGAATGTCTTGTGCTCACAGGCTTGCAGTGATGAATGGTAAGAATTCAGATGAGGACATATTGGACTGCAGTGGAGGGATATAGCACTATGCAATGAAGAGGGCATATTCCCATTCCTTTTCAATCACTTGTCTTATTACTGTTTATCTGATGTTTGTTTTATGATACTTTAAGTAGCTATTTTATGGTTTGGATTCAATGCCTTGCATGTTTTGCAAGTGCTCATACAGCCATGTGTCACATAACCAAATCTATTAATTAAGAAATTCAGTGTTAATAAAATAACCTTGATACTACCGGAATCTTTGCAGTCAGACAGCTAGTCAGCTGCAAACAGCTAGCTACAAATATGTATGCTGAACTCAAAACTGGATTGCAGCTGTTTGGCATTAATGAAGCATGGTATTTTAAGGGTGGCCTTGGTTTCAGAGCAACACTTGGTGTAGGGTGGTTTACTGTGCACAGGTGGATGCCCCAGGACACATCTGCCTGTCCTGGCCCACAGGAAGCCCTATTCCAGGATTTTCCAGTGTCTCCCACAGGTAACCAGAGCAAATATCTCTACAGCACCTACCCCTGGTTGGCCCTCATTCTGTCAAAAAATCTTTAGGGAGGTGACATGTAGAGGAATCGTAGAGGGTTAATTAACATTGATAATATACAGTTGTGGGCTTGCTTCTGGGGTGGTGGTTTGGCTGATGTGGATAATGTACAGCTGTGGCTTGTTCTTGCTAAGTAGCTAAATAGCACTGAGGAGGCTAGAGGAGCAGGACCACTGGTGGAAGAGGAGCCCTGGGTGAAGAGAGAGGCGACCAGATGAAGAAGAGCCTGGGGATATAGGAGAGATGGGGAGAGGCCCCAGGAGAAGCTGAGAGGAGAAGAGGGCCTGGATGAGGGGAGGCTGGCTGGAGGAGAATCCAGGAACCCAGATGCAGCAGTGGCAAGAAGCAGGGTGGACTGGCCTGAAGAGGATGAAGAAACAGTACGGACAGTAGATGAACTTTTAGAACCTTGTGTGGGAAAGCCTTGTTGCAGCCAGCTAGTTTGGCAGTGCTGTGACAGTGACAGGTACCTCTTCAGGGTGGTATTTCTCTTGTTCTCCCTTTGCTTTGTGCTGATCCTGATGTCCGTTTATCTTGGGTGAAGTGTGATCACTGTCTCATTACTGGCCTTTAATATTTTTCCTGCTTGTAGTGGATTCAGGAGAATTCCCTTGCATCACCTCAGTACAGCTAATGCTTAGAAAATGTAAGAGTACGCTGTACATCAGTGTCTGGAAAAAATCCAAGAATGCCATCCTGGGGCGTGCACACTATCTACCTTAGCCTATTTTAAACACAAATTCAGAGCATCTGAAACTAGAAGGCCAGTTTTTTTCTTTAATCGAAGAGTTACGTGTTTTCCTTGGGCATTTCAGCATCTAACTTAGATGCCTAAAATAAGTATGTGATTACACGCTTCACTTGCTGCATTAGGACAAGACAAGTTGGATATTTTTATCAGCCTCCTAGGTTTCTATTTCCTCTTGTTAAACTACCTTGTTCAGCAGGTACCACCTTGTATTAACATATTCCCGGTTAAACCTGGTTATGGTGAGAGTCTCCTTTTATTCCCCTCCTTCTCCCCCCAGCTTTTAATTATAGTCTTTGAGGCCTGCTTATGGGTTACAGCAATCACGGCAGATGTCTTTTACCAATATTTATTCCTTTTTAAATTAATAAGTGCGAAGTGTATAAACAAAAATCACAAGTTTCCTTATAGGGTTTAGTTTTCATGTGCTAGAGGGGAACCCTGGGCCCCTGTCTCTGCCATTCTTCCCACCCTCAAATTAGGTCCACCCTGTTGCATATCCTTCAGAACTATAATTTTATCTAGCCCTGTAATGTTAATTATTACTTTCATCGTCATCAGTACAGCAACGGCCACTTATGTACCTGGAGGAGGATCAGCATCTCCAGGCTATCCTCTGGGCTTAAATCCTGGAGACACAACCAGGCTTCTCACTAGCAGACCCAGAGCAAGGCCTGATTCTGTGGTATGGTTTCTTTTAAGTGCTTGGTAGATTATTTTCAGCCATGAATTTGTCTAATTGTTCTTTGAATCATGTAACTTTTGAAACTCATGGCATCTTGCAATTAGTTCCACAGCTTAATTACGCACTGCGTAGAAAAGTGTCTCTTTTGTTTGCCACCTGAGAACTTGGTTTTATGCCTTCTAGGTCTCATATTAGGAGAGACAGCACATAACCATTCCCCATTTGTCTTTCTCAGGCACTTGGGATTTTCTCTCTCTGCCATAAACCTGTTTTTCACAGGCTAAAAGTCCAAGCACTCATTCCTTGCACAGAAACAGTCTCATTGCTTCTTCACCATGTTAACTTTCATCCTCACAGCTTTTCTAGGTCTGCTGTACCAAAGGTATTGATAAGACCTGTACGTTGTATTCAGGGGGGTGCACCATGGATTTACAGTCACATACCAGTATTTTTCCTATTTTGGCCTCCTGTCCTTTACTAACAATGCCTTTTCACTTAAATAACGTATCACCTGGACTCATTTGCCCCTTGGAGAGAGGAGGATATTTGATCCGCAGCTTGCTAAGTCTCCTGCTACCCAAAGATGTAGGAAGAGTTGTGACAATAGATGCTAGAGAAGAGGTACCCTCAACACACAGTCCAATGCTACACCAAAGCCAGTGAATTCAGACACAAGCACAGAAAGGATTTGCCCCTCACTGGCTGGCTATGATTAATCTGATTTTAGGAACTTTGCTTGCATGCTATAGAAATGCATACTTAGCAAAGGGATGATAGTAGTGTGTACTGTTGCCTACCTGAAACTACTGCCATGGCGCTTTCCAAGTGGTTGCCATTGCGGTGCAAGGAAGGCCACAGCCATTTAGAGGCATTGCATCTTTTGCACAATGTTTGTGAAGCTAGGGAGAATGTTTTTGCCAACAGCAACTACAAATGTTCCTTCCAAAACCGAACGATTGAACCGCACGTTTCTGGCTAACCCACTGCAACACATCCACTTTCACTCTTGATCTCCACCTCTTTATAACACTTTTAGCTCTGTGCTGTGCAGTGGATACATTTAGGCCATGAGTTTGTGGTACTAGTAATGCGGTCTATTTCTTCATAAAATTAGGTTCTTCTGGACTGTTGCCCTTAGCCTTTCTGTTGCTCTCCTTAAAACACTTTATATTCTCCTTGCCATTCTTTCCAGAGTAACCTAAACCCCAGCTGCTGGTTGCCAGACTGTTCATTGCACAGAAGACCCACAACTGTTCCTGGGCAGGTGATGTTGTGAATGCTAAAAATTCACATGGGTTAGGGGAAGGAAGCCTGAGCACAGTCAAGGAGGAGAACTCTGTGGCCTCTCAGTTGCTCCAGAGCAGCAACACTCCACCTAATGTGGATGCTAGCCCAGCTGCTGACCACCACTTGCCACCACCTGTGACATTAGAGGATCTTCTGTCCCTCAGCATCCAGCACAGAGGGATATGGAAGCATGTACAAGTAGACTAGAGCTTTCTTCTTGCACTCTCGCAACCTTTGCACAGGGAAAGAAAAGAGGGACACCACCACAGCACTACACAATTTCCACCTTGCTGCTGAATGTGCAGCTCTTCTGTTACCGCTGCTGGCTCAACCTCCACCAATACCACCACGTAACCAGGTCAAGTGGCAGGAGCCAAGAGGTGTGCTCTGATACAATGCAAGTCACCCTTTGCCTGTAGACAGGTGGAAAGGAATGATGTGGTTTGGTGACAGGTGAAAGAAAAATGAAAAAAGGGACAAAGAAGAAAGTGAAAACAGATTGAGAGCAGAAGGAACTGCATGTAAAAGAAACATTACAGAGAAAGAAAATGAAAGGTGAATGGCTTTTGTTTGCACTGAAAAGGGAGGCAATAAGTGGAGGGGACAGGAGAAGCAGTAGCTGAGGAGGGTGGTGATATGTGTAACAAAATAAGGCTGACCCTGATAGCCCTTGGGGACTCAGAGGAAAGTTTGGGAATGGTGGGAGCTATTTTTTCAGGTGATGATTTGTGGGTTTTGCTGTACTAAGGTGTTGAGTGCAGCAGTAGTTGCAGAGTCCTTGGCTCTTCCCAGACATAATGGGAGATGAAACTTCAGAAGATGGTGGTGACGATTCTCACACTGTTGATGCCAGTGGTGGGGCCACTGAGGGCTGCAGCCGTAGTGGTGCTTGTTCTTCTCCTCCTTGTTTCTACTTCTCTTTACCTGGATGTTAGGGGAGAACAAAATACAGAGAAGAACAGCTAGGAGCAGAGCTTCTTGTTAAGTGAGGCTGCCTACAGGGCAAAACGAAGAGAGTGAAGTCAGTTGTTTTCTACAGGTGGCCGCTGTTGCAGATGGTCCTTCAGACTATCCGAATAGACCACTGTCAGAGCCCGCAGTGCCTCCCCCAGCTCCAGTGAGTTCAGCTGGCTGAGTCAAGCTCCACTGCTTCACTGATAAGAGCTGTTGTGAAGGAAGTGAAGAGAGGGGACCTGCCCCTCCTTCCCTTGGTTGCTGCTTTTAAGTTGATGCTCTTGTCTGGTGCTGCTTGCACTACCTCGCAGCTGTGTCTGCAGCTCCTCTCAGACCTTCTCATTCTGACCTGGACCTTGACACCTTGGCTTCACATGACTCCCTGGCTTGGCCTCAGACCTGCTTCATCATGACAGCCCTCCTGGCTGACAGGTGACCTGAGGCTAGCTCTGATCGCTGCCTCCAGACCTGCTCCTGATCCGGACTCGCTGACTCAACTTCCTGACACCCTGTTAGCAAGGCAGTGCTCCTGCCTGTGTCACTGTCACCCTCAGCTTCTGGCCTCCACGCCTTCCCTGGTGGAGCAGCCTGCCCATGCTGCCCCCAGCACCGTTTCTGTCATCTTACAGAGCATTCCGTTTCAAATGGAGAATCTGTTAGACATGGTGAAGTGTATTTGCATGCCAGCTGCGCTTGGCAGGAAAGAGGTTTTTTTTGTACTGAAGAAATTTTCAAAATTTCAAAAATATTTTATCTTGCTGTAAACATCAGAATGTTCAGAATAGTTACTTTGGTGATAAATCCGAAGTAGGTGTCCTGGCTCAGGGCTTACAGGACTATTGGGAGACCACAGCTTATGTTTTTCTACCAGTGCATGATTAGTCAGCTCTACAAAATGCAGTAGTGCCCATGAATTATACTAAAGGAATCCTGCACTATATTAGCCATAGTTTGAGGCAATTGGGTTGAAGAGTGACAATGGGAGAGTTAGGGTCAAACGTAGATGTGCCAGATAGCCAGTAGCTCTAGTCTGTACTAGGAGCTGTATATCTGAAAGCTTTCCCAGTGAAAACTCTTTTACATAGTTTTTCTAGGTTCATTCATCTTTAATACCAGCACCTGTCATACTGCTGAGAGCAATGCCTTTTATACCAGCCATAACTAAATGGTGCATCTCTGGATCAGAACCTGGAGATGCTGTTCAAAGTGGAAGTAGACAGGGATTTGACCACAAATACAAAGTGGTGAGTGACTTCTAGGAAAGCTAATGTACTGGAAGACAGTCCATGAGGACAGGAGAAGGCTGCATAGAGACTGAACTTATTTAGCAATGACCAGTTTGTTTTTGCTACAGATCTCTCTGCTTCTGTTCTGGGTATCGCATAACTGATGGTGGTGAATTTAAAGGAGAGACTGGCTGAAGGAAATGATCAGTTTTGACTGAAAACATATCTATGCCTGTGATAGAATTAATTTCACTTTAATCAGGACTCCCAGAGGACTCCCATCTAAATTAGTCATAACATTTTCCTAAAACCAGTGGAGATAAATGGATGAAATGCCCGTATGCACCCTGACAGCTAGCCTACATCAGACACTTTAGCGATTTAAAATGTGTCTGATTTAATTTGCCATCAGGTGAGCTATTTCCTTGCAATCTACTTGTCTTTCTCTGCTCATTTTCTAATCCCTTTCTAATCCTTCTGCTTTTCTATAATTGGCCAACTCTCCATCTTCATGTGTTTTAACCTCTCCTGGCACAAGAGCTGTCTGCTAGGAAACGCCTGCCACCAGGGAAAGCCATTCTATAGTTTCTGCCTTGGGTGATACCAACTGTAGATTTTCCCCCTCCCTCCAAATGTCATGCAAATACAGATCATATCTGGCAACCATTTTCAGCAATGGTTCAACTCTTCATTGGCGGTAATTTTTACATCAGTCCTGGAGTCTCAGCTTTTCAGTTTCCTCTGTTTCTTTCCTGATGTACTTTAGCTTTGCTATTGTACATGGCATGTACATATCAAGATCTGCATATTATCATATTCACTTTGTAACTAAATTGTTTCATCCTATAACCATTGTGGGACAAAACAGAACACACAGCAAGCAAAGCAAACCTGTATTGTAACATATCCGTAACTGGGAGGAAGTGGTGGTTTTGGAAACGCTGGCTCATTTTGGCAGGAAGCAAATGAGCAGGAATTTCAGTGATTCAGCTTTCAGTTAGGGAGGGATGATCAGGAAGAATGTGGAACAGGAAGAAGCTAGAAAAGGAATGGAGACTATGAGGAATATGAAAGGAAAAACAGTTCTGGTGCATGTAATATGTAATATTGAAGATAAATGTGGTATTTCTCTGTTATGATATGTTCAATCCATTGCTACAGTCGAGAGATTAAAGACGCTGGTCTCTGTTTCAGGCAGGACTGGAGGTTCACCTCTGGCATCTTCATTTACATGTCTAAGTAATGGTCGCTTTTTCCAGAGTGGTGGGACCTCTGCAGTTCTCATTGCCCGCAAGGGAGTAATGAATGGCTCAGGCCATGAACTGCCAATGCTAAGTGCTGAGCAGCTCCCTCCAGACGATGCATTGGGACTTTAACTTTAGGTTCCTAGTGTCAAAAACTTGTGACTCCAAATGCCGATGTAAGAGAATGCTAATGGGTAGTGAAAATTCTGGCTTAATTAGATGACTTTAATTAAACCAGTGGTAACCCTTATGTGGGTACTCTTAAATGTGAGTAACAATGGCCCATTGAGCTCAAATTGAACAGGAGCCAGTATAAAATAAACTGAAATGCACCACGCACAAACTGGAGGGAGTGACCGCACTAGGGCTTAGCATGGGTTTAATTAAATTAGTAAAAGATTAAACCACTACCATTTATTATTTAGAGGAGCCTTCCAAAGGTAGCTGAGGGGAATGGGGATCAAACGTGGGTGATTTGTTATCTCTGATGACTTTTTCACTTTATAATGAGTTTGGGGCGCTTGTATATTTTGGAGAATATTTAACGCAATTGCTGGTTGATAGCGTTCATAAAATGTCTCTGCCTCTGTGAGAATAAACACATTAAGCAATTCACTCCATTTCTGACAGATCATTTAAAAATACCCGTAAATGAGCTACTCATACACCTGGAGCCACTGAGGGTTCACTGAGGATGAACTTGCCTTGAATATTACTGTCTTTTGAGGAGAGGTTTTATAATAATGCAGATCACGCATAGGGTCAAAACCTCATCTAGTGTCAGTCACTGTGCCTGTACTGAAATGAAGAGCATCTACAGCTATGGAGAATCTTGTCCTTCATTTTAAAGCATACAATCTAAAAGCCCAGTTCTCAAAGTATTATCAATCTATCTATATTCTTTCTTTGTAACGTGTTCTCTAAAACGGTCAAAATAATGAATGTGTTCAAATTAACCAGTTTAGGTATTTATTATGTGCTAATGTGAATTCACAATAATTTAAAATGGATTATAAGGAATGCTATCAACCAAGTGTTACCAAACTGTAAATTATGAGAACATTTGGGGAAATTTATATAAATAGCAATTCAGGCATTTTGAACTAGAACTGCATTGAATAACATTTGAAATACATTCAAGGAATAGAAAATGCTACAACTAAAAGTAATATGGACAGACTTCTAGGTTTTAAGTCGGGGCAGGATCTCAGTTTAGTAAAGACCTTCAGCTCACCTTAACGTGAGCCAGCACCTCCACTGCTCCCTAAGCCAGGTCTCTTGTGCCGACTCCCAGAGGCCACCTAACCCCCCCGCCCCTCTGCAGTGGGGGCAGAGGTCTCTTAGCAAGAGGAACTGAGAAGTGCAGAGATAAGTCTTTCAGGCTTTTGAAGCCCATGCCTAACTCAGAGAACAAAAGAGAGATTCAAAAGGAGGTGTTAATGCTAACAGCCAACATCAACTCCTAATAATTGAATGCTTCCAACATTCACCAAAGAGAGAGATCAGGACAGTTTTTCACCTAAGGTGTCTGTAGCTCACACTCCTCTGTCCTGTGAAAGTGCCAGAGAGGACCTGAAAAAAGGACAGGCTTCTGTCACTTTCCATTAAAGCAAAAACACAGCGGACAGTAAGGTTTGCAAGATTCATGTGGACAAAGAGAACAAATAAGAGCAAGCCTGACTGACACGTGGTCCAGTGACATAGTAAAGCTGCTCTAAGTATCCATTTCATAAAGCCATATCCATATGATACACAAAGCTATCTAGTATCGGTGCCCCTGCTCTAATTTGTTAAAAGCATTTTGAAGGGTAACTTTCTCTCCACAGACTTTATGCTGGATCATGTATCGTGTCCTCCCTAGGCCAGCATAAGACATAAATCCAATATAAACATTGCATTGTATCCTGTGGCAAGTTCAACAGAAAAATCAATTGCGTGCTGCCACTGTTCTGGAGTGAATTTGTACTGTCAGCTCATCTGGTAATGCACAAATCTGGTAGGAAGGAAAATGGAAGTACAGGCCGGAGTGTATCATGAAAAGAATTCTTGAACTGACATGCTCAGCAACAGTTAGTATCAAGAAACAAATTTTAATTAATTTTTATTAAATAATTGCTAGTAGGCTTTTAAAATTGCCTGGTTTGAAACAAGTGAATGAAATTCACATTTGTTCTAATAGTCTTGGTACTTTATTTAATAAATAGAGTGCCTCAGGAAACTGTGATCAATATTACAAGATGATGTGGTCTGTTACGTGTGAGAACCATGTTCTGGAGCAACGTATTTCCTATGTTGGAATTATATTCAGAAAGCAGCACTAGACTGACGTATTTTACACCTTTGATAATACAGAGTTTTGACTGAAAACATACCAGTTGGTCCTGTGTTGAAAAGTAGTGCAGATCATCTTACTGGTTTACAAATGAGGACTACCATTTGAAGGATGTACAGTAGGATACATATTTTAGACAGAAAGTGACTGAGGAAATAGGAGAAGGAGAATGTTCCAGCATAAATTATACCAGCAGAAAATAGAATTGAAAATGAAGATTAAAAAGAAAAAAAAAAAGAAAATAAAAAAGAAAGGGTTTGCCTTTCCTCAATCAGTGAAATCATTGAATCGCAGAATTGTAGAGGTTGGCAGGGACCTCTGCAGATCATCTAATCCAATCCCACTGTTCAAAGCAGGGTCAGCAACAGCAGGCTGCTTAGGACTGTGTCCAGTAGGATTCTGAACGTCTCCAAGGATTGAGACTCCACAACTAACCGCAACCTGATCAAATGTACAATCGCCATTATAGTAAAAATGTTTTTTTCTGATGTTGCTTCACAGTGTGGTGACATCTTCTCATGGCTCCTTGACCTGGTGACACAGATTCTCAACCATGGCAGGTCTCCTGCAGGCTAACAGACCCTGCCACTGCCCCTGCCCCCGTGAGGGGTCCCAGGCACTCCCTGCAGCCTGAGACCTGTAGAGCTGCATCCTCCTTCTGAAGCTCCATCTGGAAGTTGTCCTAGAATAAAATAGGTGGGAACAGAAAAGAAAGTGGAGTAAGTACTCTGAAATAATCTCATTTGTGGAAGCATTTATTCTACAGTAAGAATGTTGGGTTTTTTCTCCTGGTCTACCATATTCAGTTTCCAAAACCCACATGCTATATCTACACTACTTCCCCCCATTTGGTTTCTCACCTTACTGGCTTAATTGGTGAAGACAGTACAGTGTGGCTACCACCACATCTCTCACTTTGTACTGGCTTTCCAAAGATGGCATAGTGGTTAAAGTACTGCTACCTTGTTGCGCTGGTTTAACCCCAGCCGGCAACCAAGCACCACGCAGCCACCCGCTCACCCCCCCTCACCCAGAGGGATGGGGAGGAGGATCAGAAAAGAATGTAAAAGTCAAGGGTTGAGATAACAACAATTTAATAGGTAAAGCAAAAGCTGCGCGCGCAAGCAAAGCAAAGGAAGAAATTCGTTCACTACTTCCCATGGG
>JAVJGI010000062.1:0-22920 GCA_035590275.1 Ibycter americanus
GCAAGAAGCAGGGTGGACTGGCCTGAAGAGGATGGAGAAACAGCATGGACAGTAGATGAACTTTTGGAACCTTGTGTGGGACTGGTGGTGGTGCCAAGGCATGAGAGGGCTGGTATGGGACTGTAAAAGCCTTGTTGCAGCTTGGTAATTTTGTTAGTGCTGTGACATTAGCCCATGACTCAACGTTTGTGCTGGCCCCTTGGCATGTATTATGTGGGCGAAGTGCTCCATCTGCTGAGTACCCCAGCAGGCGAGCCAGGCACTTTGCACTATGTGTTCAGAGCTCTAGCACTCTTTACTAATTGTATTTGCAAGCACAAGAACTGCAAGTGCTCTGAGTCACCTGGTGTTCAGCCAAAAAATTAAAGCCAAACAAAAAAAGAAGACACAGATGATAGGGTTGCTTGTCTTGTGTAGAGTTCCTGCAGTGCTTTGCAGTTAGCTAACAGGGTGCTTCGGAGCATCACCCATCTGTATGCACGAGATATTTCTGCATTAACATTTCAAGTGTGATATTAATGTGCAGTGATTTGAATGCACTGACATTAACATGTAAGAACCTATTTTCCCACCAGATGTCAGTGCACCATCCAGCACACCAGGTGGGTGACAACCCAAAACTCAACTGGTACTAGAGCTCCATGGAAGTTCAGGAGGCTGTGTCCTTGAATATTTTTTCTTTCTCTTCTTTTTTATAGTTCTCTGCATTTAGAGCTAATGTATATTTCAAGGTAGATCACTTGTCTTCATTTGTTCTGAGATTCTTATTTCTACATTAGTAATTTCTGAACCAGTAACTTTTCCCTTTGTCACAGTAGGTTCTGCTACATTGTCCCCTTTGGACTGGCCTTGGTTACCTTGCAAACACTGATTTGGTCTGGATAGAAGGAGATCCTTTTATCTTTGCAGTGTAAACTATTTTTTCCCATTAAAAAAAAAAAAACAAAAACGAACTGCAATCCCTCCAAATATATAACTGCAGTATCAAACACTTAAGCAAATTGTTCTTTCCATTAAAGTTAAAATAAGTGTTCCATACCAGAAATAAAAGATGCATTTTTGTGCTTTGTGATCATATTGAAGCTTGGTAAATATGACCTACTTGTTTTAATAAGGCCAGAACTGGCAAATGCCAGCTGGTTAAGCCAGTTTTCTAAGATTTTTTTGTTTGTTAAATGCTAGGCAGTGCCTGAAACGTGCTGAGCAAGTACTTGACACTGCTAAAGATTCACTTTTCTAGCTTATGAGAAAGAACTGTGACTTTTAAAATCATTGGTGTATTTTGTTCATGAGCCTAGATAATGAAAAGGTTATGTTTAGAAAGTCCTTGCTGTGGTTCTGTTTACTTTTGTTGCATTTCCTTTTATATCTTGAACAAATCCACACAAAACAGACCTCTAATAAGTCTCCTGTCCTAAGAACTTAGAGGGATCAGAAATGCACAAGATGCCAGATAATATCCGTAGCAGAGGACCTGCTTACAAGTCAGGACTGAAAGGACTGGAGCAGAAAAACTGAAATAGGGGACTATATCCAGACCTAGACAGGAATCACCTGGGAATTTTGACAGGATCCCAGAGACACCTCCTCCATGCACAGTCTCCCACTTACCTGTCAGACCTCTTGTCTGCAAAACACCAAAGTGTTTCAGTTTCCCACTGCGAGTGCAGCATGGCTTTGCTGACATGGCAGAGCTGATGTGCTGCCTCCTGCTGAGCAAATACTGGTCAGGTTGGCTGAGCTTGCTACAGCTGTCCAGTGACTTCAATAAAAACGGATTGAATAGAACTGACCTAGTGCACTATGGGTTGTTGCTTGGCCTGTTGCAGAAATGAGAGGTTTGAGGTTACCTGTGTACCATAAACACCTCAACCTGAATTGCCAAGGATAAAGGAGCTAGCCCACCCAGTTTTGGACTGATCACTGATAGGAACACGCTGTCAGAGGGCAGTGATGGGTACTCACTCCCCTTGCAGACATCTGTCTGTGGTATCATGTGTTTTACTCTAGTTTGATACACAATAAATCAGATCTAGGGAGAAAAGGCACTGCAGAAGAGCATGGCTGGAAATCTAGGACTCACACTTTTCTCACACAGCGCAGACTGCACTTCATCCCCTCTCACTCTCACCCAGAGGTTACCAGCTCCCAGCAGGGTTGAACTCCTCTCTCCTGTGTCTATACATCCCAAGAGCCTGCAAGCTGTGACTTCCAAATGGTTTAGTGGGATAAGCAGCAGGCTTCTTCATCCCCACCAGAGAGTTCATGCAGTTAGCCAGCTGGTCTGTCTTCCTTGTTAGACATTGGGAAAGGGCAGAAATTTCAGAAATGCTTAACAGCACAGGAAAGATTGGTATGTTATTTGTCCATCCTAAAAGTGTTTCCCTCTCCATGCTATCCATTTAGGTTCAGCAGCAAGATCCATATAGTTGTACTGACTCTTGATATTGACAAATAAGTTATTCTGGGGCCAAATAAACCTCAGAATATACCCCAGTATAGTGAATTCACTATAATGAAAAAACTTGTTGAAAATTACTCAGAGATTCTCATGGAGAGCAGTAGTACAAACCTGAAGGAAACATGAGCTACATCTTAGCATAAACCCAGGCTCGTTTTTAAGTCAGATTTTAACGATTTGACTGAAGGATTCCTGGATCACTGTAATCTGCTCAGTGTATAGGTAACAGCCCAGGACTACCAGACATGATGAGTTTTCTGTTTCCTGAATTCCTAAGCCAGACAGAGAACAAGACTAGAAGTCTAGATCTCAGCTCACAGGTGTTATTAATCTCATATTTGTATAAACCACATGGCTTTCCTCAGGGTCCTTCTCTAATTTTAGTGTGATCCAGCAGTCCTTGTTGTCATCCCATGAAGTTTTGGCTGGAATCAGATTCCTACCAGAGGAAAATATAAAAAACTATAAATAAAATAGTGATAACTAAGAGAAATTGTAAATAAATAATATGTAAGCTATCAGGCACCAAAATGTTTGTATACTGTTGTGGCTATTCTATAGGGATCACAGATGCAAGCTGATTGTTGTGAAGTCATAAATTTTTCGTGAAAGGAAGGTTTGTAGGAAAAATAATAGCCCAATGATTCAGCTGGGGGGGAAAGCAAAGCAAGGCAGAGAAGCATTTGGATATGCAAGCTTTCCTTCAGATTTGAACATCTTTTCTCTGTTTTCGTAGAACTTTTGTCATATCCAATAAGCATCCTCAGGGAGAGCCTGGGGTAAACATCTGAGAACCACTATCCCAATGCTGCATTTCATTGTATTTAACCGGGTTTGATCACAACGCTATTAAAGATAAACCGCCACACAACACATGAGCAGAACTAATCCTTCCCTGTGCAGTAGTGGTGCAGCTGCGTCCTTCACTTTATAGTAGGGATTGCTGTCCTTTCTAGATCTATCAGCTTCAGATAAAATCTTCAGATGGTCAAGACCCACCAGGCACCATGTGCTTCAGAGAGGGGGAATTCTGGACACACTGCACTGGCATCCATGGCCCCATGCTGGAGTGAAGGTGTCCTACCACGTCTCAGTGTGGCAGGGCTGGAACAAGGAGGCCATCTCATCCTTCCTGCAGATCAGCCAGAAGCTGCTGCACTCTCACGGCTCCTGCATGGAAGCTGTACTTAAATTGCTCAGGACCCACATATTTGCCACCCATGCTCAACAGGGCAGCTCTGGGCATTCCCAGTATCCTGGGTTTGTTCACTCACTGAATGAGGCCTTGTTGGAAGCAACCCTCTCCCAGAAATGGCTACCCTGTGTCCTACAAAGGGATGCTAGCACATCACAGACAAGATGCCATTTAGGACTTGGGGCTTTTTCTTTACTTTTTCTTGGATAATAGGCTGAACACTGAAACGGCACCCTTTTTAATACATCCAGAAAAATACAACAAGCTAAAGCCAAATTCCAACGCATTAAGAGACAATGATTTAGAGCTAGGCTCAAATGAAGAGGAAATAAGTTTGGGCTCTGACAAGCTGTATTTTTAATATAGATGCACTGTATACAGATGAAATTCAGAAGTCTTCTATAACCAGTGTGACTGGGAATGTGTATGCTGTAACTGAAACAGCAGACAAGTGGATGGAAGTTACTGTTACTGACACAATTTGTCTACTTTGGCTTGTTGGGAGGGATGAAATGCAGACAGAGTACAAACGTGGTATGAAAAAACTGCTTGACACAGGTGCAAGAAAGTTTCTGAAGAACAGTGAATGTGATTCAATTTGAAGTTAAAACACTTCAGGTTATGTGTCCACATTTAGATATCCATATGTGATGCAAGTGCCTAAACTCACATCATAATCTCCAAATAAATGATCAACAGCATTTAACAGTTATCAGGGAGCAATTCAGTTGACCAGCTACTGAGAACCTTACCCTGAGATTAGATCCCACCCAATGAGTTCAGGAAAAAACAGAGTTTGTTGATAGCGATAGAAAGCTGGTCTCTGCTTACATAATACCTCTAGGGACCAGGACCTCACAGCAGTGCAAATGCAATAGTAATCACCATCCCTGAGAAAATAAAAAGCATGCTCTTTACCTCTCCCTCAGTGACAAAAGTCCTGTGACAGGAGCAGAAAAGATACACAATCTTTTCTACAGGGATCTGAGAAGTTGGCAATATTCCCGGAGAACAGAGATGTTGTGGGCAGAGACAGTGTTGCATGGACATGTCCTGCGGAGCAGAGGGACACTTTTGAGGCAAGACGACCTGCACGACCTTGAAAGCCAGCCCCTATCAGAAGTAACGTAAGGCACAGGACCTGCTCCAAACCTCACAGATATCAGTGGTAATCCTTTCACTTTCATGGGTTTGGCATGCCACTGCTGTCATTGCCCTGTTCCTCACCACTTAATCCTGCCTTCCCCTTGCCTCAGCTGCATCCACCCACTTGTGCCTCTCAGGAAAAACAAGGCTGCATGAATCTGCAGCCTCAAACTTTGCGCAAGGAACTCAGATATTTGATATGCAGCTGGCAGTCATCACTCCCAACTTCAATGGCCAACTGGACAAAAGTTTTGAAGCTCACTGACATGCTGAAGTGGGCCTGACTGAGAAATGATGGTCAACAGCTGCCAAAGGGGGGAGAGATGGAAGCTGAAAGTTTTCACCGATGGCTCCTGTATTGCCCCACAGGGCTACTAGCAAGTAAAAATATGTCAGAACCTACTGATCATGCCCAGTTTGTATTTCATAAATTAAAATATATCAGCTGTTTCTTAACATTTTATTTTCAGTCTTCTTTTGGTCATAATTTGGCCTAAGGACTACATCTGTGATGAATTCCTTGTAACAGGACCTTGCCATTTGGACTACAGTTGTCATCAAAATATTCTAGTGTGCTCACACAGGCTGAGAGAAATATATTTTTTTAAAATATTCTATCACTCAAAAATTAATTTTAAAAATATCACTATTGCTTGTTGAGCTGAAAACTAGTCTGTATGGAAATTCAGTTTCTGCACTGCTCTGGTTAGAAATGTCTATGTGTCTGTGTGTATATATATAAACATAAGCACCGCAGCACAATAGCAAGGATATGTATAGACAATAAATATATCTATGTAATGTAGTTTTCCAAAATGCGATCACTTCCTAATACGCTTTTTTTAGTATTGCATAGCAGCTTGAAGACAGCTCCAAATGTTGGTTTTGAGGCATTTTTTCTCAAATCCATTCTTCTTTAAATTTTGAGTTTAAGTGTTGCTATTATCAGGCAGCTGTTTGCTTGGTGCTACGAAAGGTATTAATACATGTGCAAGGTTCTGGAGAGAGATTTTCAAAAACTCATTAAAAGGTCCCACCTCCCCTCTGAACATCCCTGTCCCTTCCGCAGCCCTGCGCTGGGTCAGGCTCGTGCCAGTCTGCCATGGCTGCTGTGGATGGTGACCCACCAAGGCCAGCACCCGGCAATGAGCACCACTCCTAGGAGCTGCAGCCAAGGTCCACTTTGGACAAGGAGCTGCAGGAGGGACGGGGAGGCTGCATGGAGTGGATGTGGACAAATGAGAATCTCATCACTGCCAAGCATCTAATCGGTCTCAGGTGGGCTGCTCTGGTGGAAAATGAATAACCGAGACTGTCAGGACATCAAAGGAGAGCAATAAAACCAAACAGGGATGGTTGTGACATTATTGTCTAAAGAGAGCATGGGCCAAAACCACCCATTGCGGTGTTCCTGTCAGCTGTGATGATACTGACACCAACTCAGGAGCCATGGCTGGTGTGCAAAGAGGCAAGCACGCTGTTTTCCAGCTTTCTTATGATTCCCCCCTCAACCTTTGTTTTTCCTGTGGCACAGGACACCCAAAAAGCCTTTTCGACAAATGCTTCTTGTGGTGGTGGCATCTGTTTTGGGTGCGGATGCCCGGCTGCTGGCACAGCTGGCCCCGCAGCCAGGTTGGTGGTGCCTGGGGGAAGGCATAAAATGCCCCACAGAGAGGAGGAAGGAACAGAAAAAGTGAGAAACAGAGGGAACACCAGGGCCAGAGGAAGAGGAAAGCCGGAGGAAAAGTGTTTTCCCTAAGTGTGTAAATGTTTGTTTCCTTTTGGGGTTTTGTCTCCCAATACCCAAATCAGTAGTAAAATATTTATAGCGATTGGCAATAAATTAATTTTCCCCAAGTCAGTTTTGACTGCAACAGTAGTTGGCAACTGATCTCTGCATCTGTATCTCAACCCATGAGCTTTCTCAGGCTTCTTCTCCCTATTCCCCAACCCTGTCGCCCTTGGGGGAAGAGGGGGTGTGAGTGAGCAGCTGGGTGGGATTTTGGCTGCCAGCCAGGGCCAACACACCACACACCAGAGTGGAGTTTCCAGAATTTAGATTGACTGACCCCTAGACAATGATGGGATTTCAGGTATCACTCACTATTCCTGCTCCAAGCATAAACAAGTCAGCCAGCAAATAATAGCTTTTGCTTTCCTAAGGGCTCCTTCAGTGCGGTACCGCTTCTTTCACATTCATCTGTGAAGCACCACAGTGAAGTGTCAAGACAAACACAACGTAGATGTGGAGGAGGACTGAGAACCACCATCTACCCAAGCCCTGTCCTTTGGCTGCTTACTGCCATACCTATGCAGAACAGGCAGTGCAAGTTCGGATTGGCAGTAAATGAAAACAGGGCAGGATCTGTGCCTGTTCCTTGCTCTTCAGCTGGTGGACCTCACTGTATCAGCAACAGCAGCAGAATGGGACAGCATCACCCCGTTGCTCCAGGGCTACGTTTACACTGCCGACTAGCGCTGTGAAGCCTGTGCTAGTTCTTAACAAACTAGTTCAGATAGTAGTTCAGAAGCTTGAGCTGTGACTACAAGGCTTAGCCCCTGTGGAGCTTTTCGTTGTGCCTATGCTTACTTGCAAATGGCTACAGCTTTGCCCCTCTCTATATAGCATAATTTTTGACTGACTTCATGCTATCAGTGCTTTTCATTGGAAAGTCAGGCCCCATAACAACCCAGGCAAGAAGGAAAAGACAAGAAGATCAAGGCCCCAGAGCGCTTTCTAGTAAGTGATAACAGAAATGCTCTTCTAAGGAAGCATATTTCCCTTAAAAAAACCCATGGCAAGGGACACCTATCTGGCTCTTCCAGACCCCATCCACTCTACTAGCCATTCCACAGCGTTTCTCCTACTTGCCTATGCTGCTGTCATATGCTGGTATGCACAGTTGTCCATAGGTAATAGTCTCCACTTGTCCACGGAATCTCACGCTACTTAGCATACCAGCAAAAGTATATTGCAAATCAGACCTAAGAGGGAAATAGTTTTCTCAGCCCTTGAGTCTTTCGGAGAATTAAATTATTTTCCTTCCTAAATAAGAAAGAAGCTAATGCATAGAAAGAAGACGACACCCACCTAAGGCATCCTTGTCTGAGGTGTGGAAAGCCCACTTACACAATTTTCCTCTTTTGCTGTTTTCAACTCCTCATCTAAGTTGTATCAGCACTTTCCTATGGTTTACACTGAGATTCAAACTTCCTCACCCCTTTCCCCTCTTTGTTGATCTGCCTGTAAGCAGACACTGCTCACCATATTTGAACAACTGATTTTTTTCAGTTTCTCACTGGCCCAGCAAATATTTAACATTTTATTACAAGCTATTTTTGTTACAGCTCCCAGAGGAGGAATTAGGTAGGAACACCTTCAGAACTGCTATTTAGGTGGGCCAGGCTCAAGTCTGAGTCAGTTGGCAGTCAGACAGTCCAGGCATCCTGATGTCATCCTGTCTGATATCCAACCTGGCACTGAAACTGCTTCCCAGCAAACATTACAATTTCAGTATTCCTGTACAAAGTTTGAGTTTAAAAAAGAAAAAAATCCTGACCAAGTGCCTCTGCTGTGCACTTCCACCTTTCTGGCCTTTAATAACTCTCGGCAGCTGGGAATTGATCTGGAAAGCCCGACAGCAGACAGAATTGCTTAGCTGGAGGCATGCTCAACTTCACCTTCCATTTTTTGTTCAAGCTCTCATTTATCCTCATAGTCTCTGAAGTTACTGATTCTTTGAACCTGACTGCTATTCCACATAAGCAGTGGTTTATGTATAATCAACTTCTTTATTACATAACAACCAGTAACATCTGAAAGCTTTAAACATATTCCAACATTTTAATGATAGCAAAGAAAGATTTATGGGCAGAGTAAATATCTTTTATTGGCCCAATGATGTAGTTGGAAAAATGCAGACTTGCTTTTGGGTGCACAAACCTTTTTCCGGGTTTGAAACAGAAGCTGCAAAATCGTCGCTTGATGTTTGCTGTTTCTTTTAGTCCTGAAGCAGATCATGGATGGCTGAACTCTTGCCTGGTTTCCCAGCTGTGTGAGTAGACAAATGAAATAATAAAGTCCCTGTGAACCTTGCTTTGGTTATACCCTTAGATCATCATGGTTACACAGCTATTTTAGAATATTATAAAATTCATTATAAAGTGAAATATCTATACAGTTGATGATCTTGCCTATGAATTGTCGTATTAGGTTGCCCTGTACTACTGTTTTCAAGTAATACCTTACCTCAGGAGTCTTTCTAACCAGCCTCTGTAGATTCATAATACTTGATTTTATTCCCTAGGTTGCATTTCTTTTTTTAACCTCAGAAAAAATGTTTACTTGCTTTTAGGTCCCTTCTGTGAAATTCTGTAATCAAAGAGAAGAAAAATCCACCATCTGTGGCATACTTTGTAGCTGCTTATTTGAGGCAGAAGGAAGTAAATCTTTCCACATTTTAGAGAGCTTGTGAGGGAAGGAATTTATCCACATTTAGCAGACACTGGGATAAGTACATTCTTCTGGAAGCCACAGGTTTTGGGGGCAATAAATCCTTCCATTGCTATTAGACAGGAGGCAATAAATCCTTTGATCTCTATCACACTCAGTGATTTTACTCCACTCAGAATGTACATTTCATTGAGATACTCTCTTCATTTTCTCATTTCCCTGGTATTAATTTATCCTCCTTTTCTAGGTTACTATCCCTTTTTTTAATTAATTGGTTGTACTTCTCAACTGTTCATTATAAGGGCATGGCACTCAGTTACATTACCTGTTAAGAGAGAAAATATATTTTATTTTGTTTTCTACTTTCCTCTCATCATCTGGATAAGAGATTCTGAAGTTGTACCAAAGTATTTCCTTTCTTAAGAGTACCAAAGTATTTTCTCTTTTAAATAGACAAGCGTGCTTAAGCTTCTTGAAAGGAGATTTTTCTTGAAGAGTTGTTTTACACTGCTGGCCAGTTTCAGATGAGACTTTTCCCTACAAGCCTCAGTAGGCCCTGTGTTGTCCTGAAAAACACTAGAAATCTAACATTCTACATTGAAAAATCTGGGGGAATGGGTTTTACCTATTAATTCAGCACTATTTTTTTTTCCACACAGGCAATGGTAGGATTTCTATCTCCAGTTTGGATTCTGATGCCAGAAAATCAATCTAATTGACAATTTCTAGCAGTACAGCATCTCCCGAATATTCAGAATTTGTTATTTTTCTCATTTTTCCCCTCTGTTTTATATTTAAAAAAAAAAAAAAAAAAAAATTCCAAAATCCACTCAAAACAAAAGTAACCCACTCACAAGTATTCTTTAAAACTGCATCCACTGAGAGCCCAGATGGGGAAGGCGAATTTAGAATGAAACCTGCAACTTCTAGCATACAAGCCAAGAAAGTTACCTGGAGTTTTTATCCTACCGAAGTCTATTTCTGTCAAACAGTGACACCCGGTGGCCGGTTGAGCCGACCCGGCACACAGCCTGACACCGCCAGCCCCAGGACTTGCCTCTGCCCTTGAGAGAAGGCAGCGGGACTGTTTCTGGCAGGCAGGTACCTGGTTAGGAATGAGGGGGACTGTGTAGCAAAGGAAACAAGCACATGAAGCCTAAATACACTGAAAGATCCATCTTGCATTTTTTTTTCCCTGGTGTTTAATAGCATCATATTAGACTGGAGATGCTTATCTGTTCCCCTAAGGATAGGTAATAATTTAGATTTTGTTTATAAATAGGACAAGTATGCCCTTCTGTCACTGCATTCTTGTACAGCTTTTAGGCTGGGGAGAGTTTCAAACAACTGCACTACAGGCTGAAACAGTGTTGTCAGACTTCATAAACTCGGAACTGCAAGCTGCTTTTCATGCCCTGAAATCCCAAAGTCCTCCTTTTTTACAGTGTATGTAAATCTTCTTATAAAACTATAAGATTTAAGCTATGAAATTATAAGAAGATCCAGGCTCTTCGTTAAGCCTCTGGTCTTACTACCGAGGTGGAAGGCATTTGACACATTAAATAGGGGACTAAATGGCTGCAGCAGCCCTAGGAATGCTGCCGCAGCGCCAGCCTCCAGCTCCCCGTGCCTCTGCCCTGCCCAGCAGTGCCCTGACACACAGTACTAGCAAGCAGCAGTTTTACAAATGAAATTGAGGGTCCAGGTTACCACCTTCTCCAGTAAAAAATCTAAGTTAGAGAGAAAAATTTCATGAGCTTTGCCACAGCATTTTCTGTAAACAGTTTGGTGTAGACAAGACTCTTTCAGCCCATACATCCATCACTCCTTTATGAAGATTGCTCCAGAATAGGAGTTAAGTTGTCACTGGAAAAAATGCCTTTCAAGTACATCCAGAAAGGGGATTAGTAAGAGGTGGGTGCAGGACTGGTAGGGTTTTCTGTGAGCTCTGCTCACATAGCCAGTGAATTGCTCACTAAAGGACAGAAGACTGGTTCCCTCGTTCATTCATTCTCCTCCCAAGTTCCATTTCTAACCCATGCACTAAAAACAAGGTTGGGAAGATCCTATTTCCCAGCTCAACCAATGAGGAGAGCTAACATTCTGTTAACTCTGCTTACCATATTAACTTTGCCCTTTCCTTCTTTTATATCCCTAAATGGACGGCAACACCATCAGGTTATAAAACTTCTTTGCTATTATGAAAAATCTTTCCGTTTTCTGTTCTTGATGCTTTTCTAGTTGTCTAAAAGAAAGATGCAAGATGGAATTAAAGATGAGAGAGTAGCTGAAAAAAATATATATACCTAACAGGCATATTCTAATTTTCCTCATAGTCAAGATTCTGAAACATACTGTTATATTCAAGAGAAACTCAAATACGCTGTTATGATAAATGCACAGTAAGTCACTTAGCTAGCCGTAAATGCTTTATAATGATGCCAGGCAGCGCCACCTTACTGTAACAAAGATATGCTTATAGTCTCTGAATGGATTTTACTGACTTAAAGAAATCTCATGTAATGCATAACCTATATTAAGAGTTTTTTCATTAAACTTTAGGAAAGGGGGATGTCTATTTGACATTAGTACTGTTCATATGTGTTGTATTTAAATCTTTCTGAACTGCATACATTAAAATCATGTTATAGCAATAACAAAAGCCAGATACTCAAAACTGAGGCTGTCAGTCCACACTTCAACTTAGTCCCTGAGGAAATCATTTGCTGTATGACATCAGCAGGGCAAACGGGGTAGCTTCTAAAATTACTTCCAGATAAAATGCAAGAGCTGGTTGTACCAGTGCTCTGAGGTCCAAATTTTCTTCCCAAAAAAAATGTTGAACAAATAAGAGGCCAATTATGTCTGACCAGAAGATCAGCAATGCTGATTTATATTAGTTTGTCTGTGAAAATCACTGTAGTTTTGCTTTTATGATACTGACACTTCTGCACGGAAATGCATTGTTTGCAAAGAAAACTAGAATATGTATCTGTCATATTCATTCTTCATTAACTCTTCCTTTTGTTCTTTGCTACTTATATTTTTATTTCTTAAGTCTCTTTACCTTCCTTATTACTTCCCTTTCTCTCTGCTACCAGGTTCCAAATCTGTCTGTCCCTTTAGTCTCTACACCACAAGTCTCTCTTCCCCCAGCTTCTATCCCTCCTTCTATTCTTCCTTCAGTCCTTCCCCCATGTGTAACTTGTTATACCTCTCTTTCCAGCACTACCTAATGCTTCATCCTTCTTTCATTTCTCCTAAATCCTAGCAGGTTACTAGTTATTTAGTTATTTTGAATGCCCATTATAGCCTCAAGGTTTCCAAAGTTCAGTTAGTAGCTTTTCAAATGCCCTTAGTATCACTTTTTTCTTTTTACTTCTTTCCCAGCAACTGAAGAAGGAAAGGTTCTTGCACATAGACTCAGGATCTATTCAGTCAGGTCTGGAGGAACTGAATAAAAAAGATGGAAGCATCTACAGCTACTGGGAATTTTTGGAGCCCTCACATATGAATATGCTTGCAAGTATGGCTGTTATAACCAAGTTCTTTTTTATTTTTCTGCATTAATCTTCTGCTCTTTGTCTTCATTTCTACTGTCATTTGGTGTTAACTAGTTGGTTGAAATACTTTGTATAATTGGACTAAGCAACTATGTTGATAATAAGACAGAGCCCTAAATTCTACAGCCTCAAAATACTTGCAAATTTTCTTTGTAGACAAATGCTGCCCCTGGCAGAGAAAATTCGTTTTGTGCTCCATTAGGCTCTGCTGTCTTCGGTTTTCTCCTTCATGCATGCCCCTTTCTTTCCTTAGCCGCCTTCTACAGGAGCTTCTGTAGCACTTAGCGTCAAAAGTGCAGCTCTTCAGAAAAACCTGTCAGTGCAAGAATTTAAATGTGCGAAAATTACATTGTAGTACCAGCTTGGGGCAATGTACCCTGTACACAAGGAGACTTTTTATCTTCGGGTGTTTGTCTTTGTGACCAATTACCAAACCCATCTTCCTGACTTATTTTTATCATGACTTGATACCACAGTGGCTGTGACAAAGACCTGTAAGATTTCCAACTTTAATTTTGCTGATGCACAATTTTGCTTTAACATGCAACTCCAAAATTCCTAAATGATGTCAAGAAAATAATATATATTTTGCTGTAGTTCCAAGGGAACATGCCTCCCTGGAATCTTTAAAGAAAAAGAAAAAAAAAAAGAAGAGTAAATAGTATAAAATATTTATAGTATAAAATATTTTTAAACAGTGGTTAGGAATTCCATGTGCACATTTTACTCTCTCAATATGTTAAAGAATTTAAATGGCATCATTATGCAACCAAGTGCTCTGCTGAGCTGACAGTGTATATTGATTCCCATTCATGATGTTGCAACAATCTTACGTCTGTGCTGATTTCAAACAAGGGGTGAATGAATGGCTGAGAGTCCATGATGTACAGAGCATTTCTAGTGTAAGAATGCCAGTGTTTAGTAATGTTGCCCCAATTCCAAAAGAGGAGACAAAGGAAGGCCAGTTAAACCTTTGAGCTTGAACAAGGTGATTTATAGATATATATAAGCACTACACAGTGTAGAAAGGCAGTAAAGGAAACAGCTAATGAATGTTTAATCACTGTTTATCATACTGAAAAATTTCTGGATGCTTATTCACTGAGTCTCATTGCACTGAAATTAGGAGACACTAAATTAAACTACCAAGTAACGTATTTTTCAAAATAAGAACTTTTCACATCTGCAATTTGGCCATAAAGCTCATTATCAAATAAAGACAATTTGTATGCTAAAAGGATACATGGATTTTAAGAGCAGAGACAAATGCATGGAAGTAGGGCCCACCTGGAAAACTGTAGGTGCAGCATTTCTTTCAGAAACCTGGAAGCTTGGAGCAAGCACAAAGGGAAATATCTCTTTCCGTTTACCTTGTTCTTATAGCTTTTTTCGATCTGCTCTTGCCTGGAGACAGGATACTAGGTCTTGGTACTTGCTAGTTGCACCCTGGCCTTCCCATTTCCAGCCATTACTATGACTGCAGTACAGCTGTTCTTGCGTTGGTATTTTATCAGTATAGGTTTTGTTTGTGTCATTAAGCATTTGAAAATTGTTGCTTTTTTAAAACACAGTATTTTTAAACGGGTTTTAAATTTCAAAAATGTAAAAGAGACCACCATGCATGACTGTTGAACAAGGTCAACATCCAGTCACCGCAGAGTTTCCCAGTTCCAGACAAAGAGTGCCTGAACGGGATACCTTTCTTATCCTTTATATGACTTAAATCAGAGGGATGTTAAGCCACCAGCCTGAGACTTATAAATCACAGTCACGAAACAGGTTGCTTCTATATATCATTGCTCTCTTCAGCACTAACAACAGCAGCCTCCTAAGTCTACCAACTCCTTGTCTCTAAAAAAATTCTCCCATATTTTTTAAACAGAGCGATGCTCACAAAATGCATGTAGTGATATCACATACTCACTAGAACTCACTTCTATCCGTCTAGAAATATGTTATTACATGAACTGTAGAGGAACTGTAGAGGGTTAATTAGCATCGATAATATACATTTGTGGGCTTGTTTCTGGTGGGTTGGCTGATGTGGACAATGTACAGCTGTGGCTTGTTCCTGCTAAGTAGCTAAATAGCACTGAGGACCCTGGTGGAAGGGGAGCCCTGGGTGAAGAGAGGCAGCAGATGAAGAGGAGCCCTGGATGCAGGTGAGAGAAGGAGAGGCTGGCTGGAGGAGAAGCCAGGAACCTGGCTGCAGCAGAGGCAAGAAGCAGGGTGGACTGGCCTGAAGAGGATGAAGAAGCAGCATGGACAGTAGATGAACTTTTGGAACCTTGTGTGAGACTGATGGTGGTGCTGAGGAATGAGAGGGCTGGTATGGGACTGTAAAAGCCTTGCTGCAGCCTGCTAGTTTGGTAGTGCTGCAACAATGAGCAAGATCTCTTAGTTTAGATTGGGCTGGAACATTTGAATTAACTTCCTTTCCCTTTGAAGCCTATGCAGAAAATCAGTTAATACACAAAAAAATAATCCTGCATCACTCTATTCTCTCTACTTGCAGTTCTTTGGCAGATCTGTGGCAGCTGCAGCAGAAGGCCCTTAAAGCACAGGTTCTGTAGAAACTGTGATGTCCCCAGGCCAGCCAGAACTGCAGACCTATCTGTGCAGAAGGTCTGCCCTCAATGTACCTGTGAACTGAGGGGATCGATGGAATAAGTGAAGTATTCAGATTCCCCCACACAAGTCAGCTTCTCTGGCTCCAAAGGAACTCCATGGATGCCCTGATGGACCATACAGCAAGAGTGGGAGATAGCTTGTGTTTCTGGGTAGCGTGAAAGACCCACTTCAGTCTGAGGAAGCATCTGGTCCTGCTAAAGAACTAGAGATTTTCAGACCTCATGGTGGGAGGTACAGGAATTCCATAAGACCTCTGTTGAGAGCTGCAGTTTAAGAGGAGTTTCCTAACCAGCCCAGGATGCTACAGTGCCCACTTCTTGCTAACCATAGTCAAGAGGTCTCACAGCTGAGGAACCTATATCAGTTTTCACAATGACAGGGCACTAAAATCAGAAAACACATATGTTTCAGTGAATAGGCATCATGGCTCCATTTGCTCCTGCTTTGCTTTTCTGCACACCTGCAGGAGAAATGTCTGCAGAAAAGAATGAAAAACAGATATGCTATAGCCTATTTTCACATCAGGAAGCATCTCCATGCTCTTAAATTGAAGACTGTTTGTAAGTATTGTCTTGGACTAGCGTATATCATGATGAAGACATACTGATCAACTCCAAGGAGGAAGAGAAATGGTTTAATGAAGGAGATCTGTGTCTCCAGGGTCAGCTAACAAGGTCTCACATTTTCTGTTTGAAGGCAGAGCTGAGAATGCTAGGGATGGTTTATGATCTTCTGGCACAAACTTGTTGCTGTGATACAGCAAAAGACTTGTTGGGTACAGACTTCTCTCTGTGATACAGAGACTGTAAATATCATAAAATATAGGTATGAGGTGTCATATCTATATAATGTGTCATTTACATAGAGAGAAACATAGGTCGAAACAATTCAGACAATTTTCTGCTCTTGTGGTTCACTGCTACTTTATGGTCATCTTTGAAGCAAAATTTTTTTAGCAAAAATCCCTTAATAATCAAGCTGGGGTTTCTATCACAGGACAAGCACGCTACTTTGTCACCTCAATTCCTAAATTTGGAGAATCCTGTTGAATACATTTCAAGGATATTTTCTCTATTTTCTTCTCTCTAGTTTCTCATTTACATATCTCTGATTGTAATAATAGTGCTCTCACTGAGACCACTAGTTAAGGGAAGCTGTTAGCAGGAAGAAAAATTGTGATGTGATTTAGCTTCAAGACATAGACTCAAGAAAGGCTTTGGCAGCTGCTGGTTCCAATTTAACTTCCAGCCATCCTATTCCTCATAGGAAATCTTTAAGGTATATATAACTCCTCTCATATAATGCTTCTTACAAATTTTCTGCCTTCCATAACTGAAACAACTTTTTAATCCCCTCATTCTCATTTGCTGCCTTTATGAAGTACAGTTCTTGTTAACATTCATTATACAGGAGTAACAGGAAAAACTAAAGGATATACCCCAGAGTAAAAATAAATCAAAGCTTTCCATCTCAAGCAAAATTTACTATAGGTAGTAACAATTACAGTTCTGAAGAATAATACTCAAGGCATCTCTTCATTAAAATAATGGAGAATCCACTGCTTTCTTAGTAGTTTGCATCAGTATTATTCACTCTCATTGCTTGCATTCTGCTATAGTCCCAAATTAAATTTGCCTGGTTTCAGCTTCCAGTTAATTCTTATGTTCCTTTTCTCTTCTGGATTAAAAAGCTCTTTACTAACATCTTCATTAGTCCCTCTCTTGAAGAAAAATACTTCTTACCTTTCTTATTGATCAACCAAATAGATTGACCTTCTCAGCTATAAGAAATAATCTTCAGGGCTTGAATTATTTTTTCTCTCTTTTTTTTTATGTTCTATAGATATGATTATAATCTTGTTCTTGCGTAACGTCCAATACTGAGGTAAACTGAACAGTCCAATTTTCATTGCTACTGCCCTGCTTGTACAGCTGCAGATGGTTTTTCTTTGCAGAGTTGCACAAGGCAGCTTCTGGTTACTTGATCACTGGGATCTTCTAAATACTTTTGGGCATTAGAGGGGGCTGCAAGGGTGGCTCCTGTGAGAAGACATCAGGAGATGCCCCTATGTCAGATAGAACCAGTTTCAGGAGGCTCCAAGACAGACC
Organism: Ibycter americanus; assembly: GCA_035590275.1. Classification (NCBI taxonomy): domain Eukaryota; kingdom Metazoa; phylum Chordata; class Aves; order Falconiformes; family Falconidae; genus Ibycter; species Ibycter americanus. Next base: position 17,558 of record JAVJGI010000062.1, read on the forward strand.
TGCCGCTGGCCAAAGCTGAGCCCATCAGCAGTGTTGGAAGTGCCTCTGTGATAGCATATTTAAGAAAGGGTAAAAAAAGGTGCACAACAGCTGTAAGAGAAGAGTGAGAATATGTGACAGAAACAACTCTGCAGACACCAAGATCAGTGAAGAAGGAGCAGAAGGAGGTGCTCCAGGTGCTGGCACAGAGATTCCCCTGCAGACCATGGAGAAGACCATGGTGAAGCAGGTTGTTCCCCTACAGCCCATGGAGGTCAACAGTGGAGAGATATCCCCCCTGCAGTCCATGGAGGACCCCACACCAGAGCGAGGTGGATATACCCTGAAGGAAACTGTGGCCTGTGGAGAGAAGCCCACACAGGAGCAGGTTTTCTGACAGAAACTGCAGTCTGTGGGAAAGAACCATGTTGGAGAATTAACCCTACACTGGAGCCAGGAAACGGTGTGAAGAGGAAGAAGTAGCAGAGAAGTCTTATGGACTGACCACAGCCCCCATTCCCTAACCCCCTGTGCCACTCGGGGAGCAGGGAGAAGTTAGTCATGCACAAAGTTGAGCCTGGGAAGAAGGGGGAGATGGGGGGAAGCTCGTTTTGGTTTTATTTCTCACTATACTACTTTGTTACTAATTTACAGCAAATTAATTTCCCCAGAGATGAGTCTGTTTTACCCATGATGGTAATTGGTGAGTGTTCTCCCTGTCCTTATCTCAACCCATGAGTTTTTATCGGATTTTCTCCCCCTGTTTTGCTGAGGAGGGGCAGTGAGAGAGCAGCCTTGTGGGCACCTTGTGGGTAGCCAGCCACAGTTACCCACCACATCACTGCCAATTTATTTTAACAAAGCTCTACGCTTCAGGGGGAGCCAAGGATGACATGACAAGAAACAGCACAAGTATAATGAAAAGATGCATCAGCAACATTTGTGGACAGTACCAGATGACCACCTTTCTTCCCCAAGTGTAACTGGGAAATCCTGTCTTTTAATAAAGCAAGATGCCATCAAACATCTTTCTTCTAATGGTGTCTTATGTCTGTGGCAGGAGTTCCCAGCTAACTTTGGTACTCTGAAATGTCTGGGAACTGGACACCTCCAGTTTTCAGCCATGGAACAAGGTTAATGATACATTGTTCTTTGCAGGGATGGGAGTTAATAATAAAATTAGTTATGTAACATTCTAAAAATATTCTAATGATCAGCTGTTCTAATAATGGGAGGCAGTGTGAAACACAGGAAAATGAGAAAGCAATAGGGAAAAAGACTGTTGGCCAATTAAAGTGAAAAAGGAACACTTTCACAACTTTGAAGCTGAATGAAATGTTTTCATAGTTAAAAATAAAAACACTGACCACTAACTACTGACCAGGATTCTGTTGAACCACAGTTTCCACAGTGAGAAATTTTACTTTAAAATTTTGTTCTGGTTTCAATTTTTGAATCAAACGAGTCTCAAAAAACACGACCTGAAATGCCTTAAGGAAAAATCATTTTGGTCAATTGAAATATGTCATTCAGTTTCTATTCGGTCACTCCAGTATATGAGTATTGCACATAGATATTGGATATGCAATACCTGTTGCCTAAAAAAGTTGTGCACTTATTTTCTCACACAGTGAAAATTTAGTAAGATAAAAATCTGGAAGTGAGAGAATTTCTTTTTAGAGTGGAAACAAGCTTGCAACTGAACCTAACTGGAAAGAGCAAGAAACACAGAGGCTACCACTTGAAATCTTGCAAATAACCTGTAAACTATTTAAAATTTTGGTGCAGATGGGTAGGTAAAATATAGCAAGCTAAATATATTCAAAAGTGCATATGATGAAACTAAACCAGCAAATTATGGGAAGTTACCTTCACTAAATGGCCATTGACACATTTTTGGAGTCTGTCCATTAATGTATTTTGGTTTATTTTATTCCATTTTGACTAGTTTTAAGGACATGGAAAACTTGATTTAATACTAAAAGGACATTTTTAAAGAACTGTTGAATTCTACTATTTATATTGTAGTTCTATCTGTTGTTCCTCCATGACCTGAACTATAAAGCCTTTATGTCTAATAATTTCTGGCTGAATCCTCTAAGATCACAGATAAAAACTACTCATTAAAAGTAAAGCAAAATAGGTCAGAAATTGATTCATCTTGAACAAAAGGTGCAGGTTAGCTGACCACCCATGTATCAGTTCTACTAGTCAGAATTTGGTGAGGAATATGCTTGTTTTCCATTATTATAGCAGACTTTCCAGACTCACAAAACCAAGCATTTCTTCACAGAATTGAGGCCATGTTTAATAAATTGGGACAACTTTGTGTTGCAGAGTGGAAGATACTGTCTCAGAAAAGGCTACTGGGAATAACATCCTGTAAGGACAGTGGTAAGATGTTTAGACTGCCACTTTAGTTTTGGGGGGGTGAGATTTGACAGCGGTACCAGTATAGACAGCAGGGCACTGTTAGGGCTGCATGTGTGCAGAGCAAAGCTGTGAGATACCCGTCTCTCCCTGGCACTGAAGGCACTGCAGCTTACCAGCCTGGAGCCCAGAAAGGGTGAGCTTACCATTCTTCTTAATGGGGTTAACTAGCACAAAATCACTCAAGGATTGTACCATAAAGTGTTCTTAAAAGCACAGAAAGTCCTTTGCTGGGTCTTTCCCATAGTCACTCTGCTGTCACTCAGCAGAGGTCATCCACAGGTAAAGAGAAGAATAAGGGCACATCAATAGCAGATTAAAGGGTGCTAAATTTGAGACCTTGTTTTAACCACTAGGCACATCTGATACTGAACTCAGTGCTGTCTGTCAGAGGTAAGCATGGCTTAGCCGGTCAGGTATCTCAGAGACAGAGAGAAAGCTGTGGTCCCCATCAGGAGCAGTGTTTGTGTGCTTGGTAATGTCACAGTCCAGCATGGGGGCAGGGTCCCAACAAGATCCCCTGGTGAGTGACAGGATAAAAAGGAACCACAGTCCTTCTGGTTAAAAACTACCTGCTTACAGGAGAACTGATGTACATTTTAGTTGTCTTAGTGATGGTGTGAATATGGTCCCAGTCTTTACCCTAGATTCTTTCTTTATTTGTCATTGCCTGATTTTGCCAATTAATACTGAAACCTGACAGATGTCAGTTCCTGACATTTTGAATGCCCTCAGAAGTTGCCACTAGCATGATTTAGACCAATTAAAACAGGTTTGAAATTGATGCAGATGAAATTGAAATTGTCTGCAGATCTCTCTGTCCAGCTTTCTAATCCTGGGTTGAGGTGGTCCACCGCATCCGTGTCTGGCTTCAGCCAATTTTGAAAACTCCAGGAAGGAGCTGGATGGGCCAAGCTGAAGGCAGTTATTATTTATAGGCTACAGGGTCACGCTCCATTCCCACTGCAGAGCTGTGCTTGTTCGTGTAGCTGCCTTGGTGAAGAGGCAGTGGCTCCCCTCTCATTCCCAGCCCACTCAGTACCCCAGCGTCACATCCCTCTGCTCTCCACAGGGAAGCATCTAATTTGCCCATTGCTGTCCTCTCTTCACCTCATCCTTGAGCAGATGAGGAGGGACAGGAGGCAGGAAAAGGACATCCTTTGAGAACAGGGAGGAGAATGGAGAAGGTTGAAAGAAGGAGGAGAAGAAATGAGAGAATGCCCAGCCTGTAGTTCAGTGCCAAACTCACCATCTACCCTTCTTCCCTCCCTTTCCGCTCAAAACTATTGCAATTTTGTCTCCATGATCCCACTGCTAAAATAACAGTAATGAACAGGCAGATCTTTGTTTTCCTAATATGTATTGTTTGCAGGATTTTTTTGCGGGTGTCGTCATTGCCTTCTGCTTTGTTATTGGATGTACAGAACGTTTCTATGCAAAGCAAAGGTTTTCACCATCCTGATATAAGTGCCTACCTTTGTCATAAACCTCATAGAAATACTATTGTTCATTCTATTATGGTCAGCACATGCGAAGTTAACAGCAGACAATAATGTTCGCATTGCTGTGGTGTATTCTCAAGCCACATTTTTCATCTGTTATGCCTAGTAAAGATCTAAAAACAGATCTTTGACATGAAATGCTGACTTTTTCAAGCGGAAAATTTAGCTCTACGTTAATTTAGATTACAGGTTAGCATTTTGGTTCCCAAAGGAATGTCTTTTTTAAGTGGCTTTCCCAGGCATCCCCACTTACCACTTTATGGTGGACATCAGAAAGCTCTCTCAGAGCACTTCATAGAATCAGAATCAAAAAATGGTTTGGCTTGGAAGGGACCTTTAAAAAACACATAGTCCAACTCTAGTGGACTAGGAGGGCACTCTACTTGTGTGGGTTTCATTTTGGATGAAAACAAAGGAGAGGATTCCCTTCCAACAGTGATTTAGTGTGACCCAGCTGCTAAGAGGAAGCCAGTCCAGGGGACTAGACCAGTGCCAGTCTGCAGTAGCAGCCTGAAAACATGTAGTGTGAATCTAGAAACCTCAGTACTGACTACATCACCCTAAACATCTGTTCGGCCACACTGAGAGCTAGTGTAGGCCTAAACAAAGACGGCTTACTGCAGTGAGAATAACAAATAGCATGGCTAGCAAATAAAGCTGTACCTATACACAAGGTCCACTTCAAGTGAGTGCACTTCAAGTCCAGCTCCGAGAGAAAATGGTTTATGAAAGTATTCATCTTGTCCTTTCTGTTCCTTTTGATAACATCTGCACCTTCTGACCAGTGCATGTTTCTAAATTTCAGAAGATAATCCTTCTCTATATATTCAGCTGTGTTTACAGTAAGAATATGAACTGCAACTTATTTTGCTATAAATTATATGTATTTCTAAGATGTGTGTCAGAATAGTAAAGCACGTCAGCCTTCTCATCGCTTTTTAGAATTACAAGGAGGGAGTCACACTGTCAGAGATACAGAGGGTTCTCAGTTCTGTACTGTACCTGGCAAACAGCAATACCACGTTGGCCTCAGTATGTCCTTGTTAAGTAAGCTACTGGGAAAGTAAAGGCAGAGGAGAGGGGTGCTGGTGAACACAGAGCTACTGTGCTTCAGCTGTCTGCTGTGTCTCTTACAGAAGATAACCATTCCTGAAAATGCAGAAATACACTGAAGAGATGGTGAAGCCCAAGAGAGGTTTGGGTTTATGCCACAGGATGACACAGGAAATTTTTCCTCATATATTTGATTATACAAGACTGTCACACAAGCACTGGTAGCACTTTCAAGATGCCAGTTCAAAAACAACAAAAAGAGAGAAAAATAAAAATAAAGGGACTGGAAGAAAGGAAAAGAAGTTTTTCCACGAAACATTCCTATTCCTAATTACCAAAGACGCGTTTCCATCTTTGGAACAGAGGGCACGGGCGCCCAGCGCCGCGCCGGAGGAGCGC